>CP106723.1:50912600-51121269 GCA_025506655.1 Gossypium rotundifolium
GCTCATCGCCCATATAATTTGTGTTATTAGACACCATATTCAAATAATGTAACCGGTTACCAAATTCAAATATTTGTGACCGTAGTCACCATATAACGTTAGTGAGACCAAAGTCAACACCTTCTAACGTTGGTGAGACCAAGTCAACACCTTCTAACGTTGGTGAGACCGAAGTCAACACCTTCTAACGTTGGTGAGATCGAAGTCAACACCTTCTTCCCCTTTACATAAGTCCCGAATGCCCCAAAAATATATATCATGCATAACATACTTAATTTCATAATCATATACATATATATTCACATGTTATAAAATAACATATTTCATAATCCTATCTAAGTAGGAAACGTGCACGAGTACCGTTGAACCACATTAGGGTACTTAGCCATATTCATATTCTTATACATATTCATAAAATAATTGCCACATGATAAATCGAAGGTTAGTGTGCGTACACACCGATTTGCTTAAAAGGTTCCTTGAGATCTCGAAACCCCGATCTAACTTTAGATCTGTTAACTCCTATATTCGGCCATCATATAAGTCACATTGATAAACCTATTTGGCTTAAAACAAAACCAAATCCTAGTAGGATTTGTAAAAAGACTCACCTTTGCCGATTTGGTGTTTATACAATTCCAAAAACTTGGTTTTTCCTTTACGATATTCGCCACCCTTGAATCTCAATATGGGTTAGTTTTCGCCTTTTTAACAATTAAAGAATTGATCAAAGTAATCACACAAGCCTTGGCCGAATGTGTCTCACCTTAATTTCCTTGAATCCAAAATCCCAAAAACTCTTCCTTTGATATTCGGCCAAGAGACATAAAAGAGGTTATTTTCTTAAATCTTGATTAAACGAATTAGAAGAACAAGAATTAATTGTTCTTACCTTAGATCATTGATCTTTATATTTGGTAATTGTGGAAACCTGAGATCCCTTGTATATTCGGCCATGATCAAGAATAGGGATTAGGCCTTTTACTTTCGGCAACTAGAAAAGAAAGAAAGGAAATTGAATGGCTTAACCTTACCTTGATGCCTTTAATCAATTGCTTCCTTGTCTTGAGTTACAGAGATCCGGCTATGGAGATTTAATAGAGATCAAAAGAGAAGGGTTTTGACTTAACAATGACAAAGGAGAGGAGAAGAAAAGATAGAGTCCTTGCTTAGGAGAAATTTCGCAAAGAGAATAGGGGCTAGGAATTTTCGCACACAAATGAAAAGATGAGAGAAAAGTCTCCAACTCTCCTCCTTTAATCGAAATTGCTATGCCAAGAGTCCTTGACTTGGCCACTACTTCCCACAAGTGATAATATTATCATTTAATTATCACAAGTATTTAATTCATCCTATATCTCCTCAATTATCTTATCAAAAGAAAATCCTTATTTATCACTTATTAATCAAGTTTTAACCAAATAAAACTCCTCCTTACTAGGATTGGGTGCCGTCCACCCTTAGCCTTGGAAGCCAAAATAAAACCTTCAATATTTGCTTTCCAAGTGACTCTAACTCGGTCATTTCCATAAGCCTTAAGTGACACCTTCAGGCCACTTTTTCAAGCCCGATTGTGTGTCAAATCTCACCAACTTTTTCTTTTAAGGCCCTCTTGCCCTTATTTCCTATTTTGGACTTTAAAATTTGTCATTTCGGCCTTATTTCTAAGTTTCCTAAAATTTTCGATCGGCTCAGAACTTGTCATTTTTCTTACATCTTCGTGTTTCCAAAATGTTCAAGTTTCCAAAATGTTCAGGTTTCCAAAATGTTCGTGTTTCCAAAATGTTCAAGTTTCCAAAATGTTCAGGTTTCCAAAATGATTAGGTTTCCATTTTCATGCATTTCCAGGTTTCCAAAAATATCAACAATTTATTCTTCATGCTTAAACTTGTCATTTCATACAATCAAACTCAAAATGCATAGGCCCTATTCAGGATGTTACAGTTCTACCCCCCTAAAAAATAATTTCGTCCTCGAAATTACTTACTAACGAAAAATCGTACATCTTAACTCGCCATGCCACGCTTATGTCATGACTCGATCTTAATAGAACCATCATACTTTTCAGGCACAATCTCTAAGTTCACGTCCCTTAAAACTCATTTCTAACGTCACGATTTAATCTGATTAAGAAGTTTTATGTATTTAAAAAAAATTTGTTTCACTGATTAACCGCGAAGAAGTTTTATTGGAAAGAATTTTTTTTTTTTAGAAGTGGTTCTTTCGTATTCATACATGCACATAGTCTTTACATTCATACATCCATCAATCAATTATGAACTTTCGTTCATTCAGAGAAATGCTGTAGTTTTTCATTTGTTGTTGTTTTTCCACTACCCGGGGGTTTTTTTCGTAATTTGTCCTACAGAGGTATTTTTGTAATTTGTCAAAATAAGGTTTCTTGATGTTTTTGTCACAAAGTATTTTTGGTATTTTTAAGTTCCCGGGGTATTTTGGAAAATTTTTGAAATCCGAGGGTATTTCAGAAATTTTTGGTCCTTGGTGGTATTTTGGTAAATTTTTTTTCCACAAACCGGGGTGAATTGTAAAGTTTTAATAAATTGGGGATATTTCAAAAGTTGCAAAATTTTGAGGGTTCTTTTTGAGAAATTTATTTTCCAAAACGATGTAGTTGCTAAAATTTTGGAAGTTAGGGTCATTTTGGTAATTTTAGTAAGTTAGGGGCAATTTTGTAATTTTTTTCAAAAATCAAGGTATTTTTGATAGTTTGCAAATTAGGGTTTTTAGACTTTTATAACATAATGAAATTTTGGCAAAACTATTGAGTAGTTGGACATTTTATAAACCAAGGGCATTTTTTTAATTTTACCACTAGGGGTATTTTAGTAAATTTGTAAATCAGAAATATTTCAGGAAAATTTATAAAAATATTCTTTTCAAATCAAGAGGGTAATTGAGAAATTTTAAAACTAGGGTTTCCATAAAAATACGGCTAGTCCCTTTCGGGTTTTAGTTAGGGGTTTATCCCGTGTATAAGTCCTCTTGATTAGGGTGAACCGAGGCTACGCACCAGGTAGGATTCGAGTGGAGAGGAGGTGAGCCACGCGGACTGCTTAAATACCAAGCTCCCACTGAAACCATTCCTAGACATGCGCACAGAGGTTGCCACACCACTGAGCCCTCTAAGTTATGGTGAACCGAAGCTACGCACTGTAGGATTCTGCCAAGAGGAGGTGAGTCACTAGGACTTTAAATACCAAGCTCTTGGGATCCAATCCTAGACATGCGTCTGGGTTACCACACCACTAGCTCAAGGACTTGGCCATAGGTTGGTTCAGTGTATTAAGTCTTATGTGGTTTTGTGTTTGAGTAGTCTAGTCCTAGGGTTCAAGTTCCTATCATTCTATTCTACGTTCCATGCCTTTTCTACCCTTATATAAATCACTGAATCATACATAGAGTTAGGGGTACTTACCTGGTGGACTGCGGGTCGGAGACTTAGGTGCCATGCCAGAAGCCTGCTTATTTTTCAAAGATAATCATTTGGCTCGCTTTGAAAATGTTTTGGGCCTTAGCCCACAGGCCGAGAGTTTAAAACTGGGCTCTGATACCAAATTGAAACACCCCACACCCGGCCCACGAGCCTGAACCGGATCTGGTATGTTCCTAAAGTAAACCGGTTTCAAAGATTTTTGTTACTTAGAGAAAATTTGTAAGATTTTGGAAAACTATTATTTTGAGTTGGGCTTAGATTGAAAACCCATTTAATTAATCTTGTAAATCCAATTTTATTAAGGTGACAAAATAATTTTTAGCACAATATTTAAAAGCTAAGTAAAAATAAAGAATAATCCACTAGGCCTTATGGCCTTATTACATCAAGTAAAACCCAAAATAAAATTAAAGGTGCTAAATAAAATAAAGTCCAAATAACATCTCTGAATGTAGCATGGCCACCTCAAGGTCCACCGGCCCGGTCCGTCACTGCTCATCACTTGAAAATAATTCCCACAACGGGGTGAGTCAACAGACTCAGTGTGCACACGATGCTAACATTCAACAAATCAGGCATACATGGTCAAATCAAATTCATATAAAATAGATGATGATGCAACCCAAACCCAAGCCTAATGGTCCATCCGCTACACACCACCCGCATTCGCCAACCACACAAGTGGGACTACTAAGTCAACCTCCATCCGCTACACACCATCGAAGGTAGTCATTGCAATGACGTGCTCATCGCCCATATAATTTGTGTCATTAGACACCATATTCAAATAATGTAACCGAAGTTACCAAATTTAAATATTTGTGACCGTAGTCGCCATATAACGTTGGTGAGACCGAAGTCAACACCTTCTAACGTTGGTGAGACCGAAGTCAACACCTTCTAACATTGGTGAGACTGAAGTCAACACCTTTTAACGTTGGTGAGACCGAAGTCAACACCTTCTAACGTTGGTGAGACCGAAGTCAACACCTTCTTCCCCTTTACATAAGTCCCGAATGCCCTAAAAATATATATCATGCATAACATACTTAATTTCATAATCATATACATATATTCACATGTTATAAAATAACATATTTCATAATCCTATCGGAAGTAGGAAACGTACCTGAGTACCGTTGAACCACATTAGGGTACTTAGCCATATTCATATTCTTATACATATTCATAAAAATAATTGCCACATGATAAATCGAAGGTTAGTGTGCGTACACACCTGATTTGCTTAAAAAGGTTCCTTGAGATCTCGAAAACCCCGATCTAACTTTAGATCTGTTAACTCCTATATTCGGCCATCATATAAGTCACATTGATAAACCTATTTGGCTTAAAACAAAACCAAATCCTAGTAGGATTTGTAAAAAGACTCACCTTTGCCGATTTGGTGTTTATACAATTCCCGAAAACTTGGTTTTTCCTTTACCTGATATTCGGCCACCCTTGAATCTCAATATGGGTTAGTTTTCGGCTTTTTAACAATTAAAGAATTGATCAAAGTAATCACACAAGCCTTGGCCGAATGTGTCTCACCTTAATTTCCTTGAATCCAAAATCCCAAAAACTCTTCCTTTGATATTCGGCCAAGAGACATAAAAGAGGTTATTTTCTTAAATCTTGATTAAACGAATTAGAAGAACAAGAATTAATTGTTCTTACCTTAGATCATTGATCTTTATATTCGGTAATTGTGGAAACCTGAGATCCCTTGTATATTCGGCCATGATCAAGAATAGGATTAGGCTTTTTACTTTCAAACTAGAAAAGAAAGAAAGGAAATTGAATGGCTTAACCTTACCTTGATGCCTTTAATCAATTGCTTCCTTGTCTTGAGTTACGAGATCCGCTATGGAGATTTAACAGAGATCAAAAGAGAAGGGTTTTGACTTAACAATGACAAAGGAGAGGAGAAGAAAAGATGGAGTCCTTGCTTAGGAGAAATTTCGCAAAGAGAATAGGGGCTAGGAATTTTCGACACACAAATGAAAAGATGAGAGAAAAGTCTCCAACTCTCCTCCTTTAACTGAAATTGCTATGCCAAGAGTCCTTGACTTGGCCACTACTTCCCACAAGTGATAATATTATCATTTAATTATCACAAGTATTTAATTCATCCTATATCTCCTCAATTATCTTATTAAAAGAAAATCCTTATTTATCACTTATTAATCAAGTTTTAACCAAATAAAACTCCTCCCTTACTAGGATTAGGTGCCGTCCACCCTTAGCCTTGGAAGCCAAAATAAAACCTTCAATATTTGCTTTCCAAGTGACTCGAACTCGTGTCATTTCCATAAGCCTTAAGTGACACCTTCAGGCCACTTTTCCAAGCTCGATTGTGTGTCAAATCTCACCAACTTTTTCTTTTAAGGCCCTCTTGCCCTTATTTCCTATTTTGGACTTTAAAATTTGTCATTCCGGCCTTATTTCTAAGTTTCCTAAAATTTTCGATCGGCTCTGTAACTTGCCATTTTTCTTACATCTTCAGGTTTCCAAAATGTTCAAGTTTCCAAAATGTTCAGGTTTCCAAAATGTTCAGGTTTCCAAAATGTTCAAGTTTCCAAAATGTTCAGGTTTCCAAAATGTTTAGGTTTCCATTTTCATGCATTTCCAGGTTTCCAAAAATATCAACAATTTATTCTTCATGCTTAAACTTGCCATTTCATACAATCAAACTCAAAATGCATAGGCCCTATTCAGGATGTTACATGTCGAGCCAAAGCACTGTTTGATCCCTGATTAAAACTCCATAGCCTAAACTCTGTGACTATAGGCAAGGAAGCAATCAATCAAAGCATTAAAGGTAAGGCTAAGCATTAATCAAGTCCTTTCTTTTTCTATTTACCAAAGAGAAGGGTCTAATCCTATTTTTGTCTTATGGTAGAATCTATAAGGATCTCTCGGTTCTTTTACAATAGTTGAATACAAGGAGGAATCTTTAGGAAATTCGAGGATCTAAGGTAAGATAAATACATTTGGTTAAAGGTTATGATTTATATGTTAAATTAAATTTAACATATGATGCTAGGGATGTCGACAGTGCTATAAGGCAAGGAATCCTTTTCAGATTGTGAATTTGTAAGTGGCTAGTCGATTTAAGGAAGGAATACTATCAATTTTTGGCATTTGATTTACACTCTTTTAATTTGGCAACAAGGTAAGTAATACAAATCCTACTTGGATTTGGTTTTTAAGCCAAATAGGTTGTTAAAATATTTTAATGGTTGGCCGAATATAGGAGTAAAAATCTAGATCGGTAGATCGTTCTTCGGGATTTCAAGGAATCTATTAAGCAAATCAGGTGTGTATGCACACTAACTTTCGATATTTCATATGGCAATTATTTTATTATGTGATTATACGTAAGAACATGAATATGGCTAAGTACCCTAATGTGGTACAAAAGTACTCAGGTACGTTTCCTACTTCTGATAGGATTATGAAATATGTTATTTTATAACATGTGAATATATGTATATGATTATGAGATTAAGTATGTTATGCATGATATATTTTTGGGGCATTCGGGATTTATGTGAAAGGGGAAGAAGGTGTTGACTTCGGTCTCACCAACGTTAGAAGGTGTTGACTTCGGTCTCACCAATGTTATATGGTGACTACGGTCACAAATATTTGAATTTGGTAACTTCGGTTACATTATTTGAATATGGTGTCTAATGACACAAATTATATGGGCGATGAGCACGTCGACTGCAGCGACTGCCTTCGATGGTGTGTAGCGGATGGAGGGTTAACTTAGTAGTCCCCATGGTGTGACCGGTGTGCGGTGGTGGTGTGTAGCGTATGGACCCTTAGGCTTGGGTTGGGTTGCATCATCGTTTTTATTTGAATATGAAATTGATATGAACATGTGTGCCTGATTTGTTGAATGTTAGTATTGTGTGCACATTGAGTCTGCTGACTCACCCGCTAGGGAAATATTTTCAGTGATGAACAAGGATTGAATCGGACGGTAGACCTTGAGGTGGCCATGATCCATTTGAAGATTCTATTTAAATTTGGACTTTAATTATGTTTAGTACCTTTAATTTTATTTTTTGGGGTTTTATTTGATGTAATAAGGCCATAAGGCCCAGTGGATTTTCCTATTCTGCTTCACTTTAAATTATTATGTTACAAACTATTATGATTAAAGTTAAGTGGTTTTTTTTAAAAACCTTAAAAATTATTTTGTCACCTTAATAAAATTGGATTTACAAGTTTAATTAAATGGGCTTCCAATCTAAGCCCAATCCACAACAACAATTTCTAAAAATTTTACAAATTTTCTCTAAGTAACGAAGGATTTTGAAATCGGTTTACTTGAGAACATACCGATCCTGCTCAGGCTCGTGGGTCGGTTTTGGGTGTTTCAATTTGGTATCAGAGCCCGCTTTAAACTCTCGGCCTGTGGGCTAAGGCCCAAAACGTTTTCAAAGCGAGCCAAATGATTTTCTTTGAAAATAAGTAGGTTTTTTGGCATGGCCCCTAAGTCTCCGACCCGCAGTCCACCAAGTAAGTACCCCTAACTCTATGTGTGGTTCTGTGATTTATATAAGGGTAGAAAAGGCATGGAATGTAGAATAGAATGATAGGAACTTGAACCCTAGGATTAGACTACTCAAACACAAACCACATAAGGCTTAATGTACTGAACCAACCTATGGCTAAGTCACTGAACTAGTGGTGTGGAAACCCCTGTACGCATGTCTAGGATTGGATCCTAAGAGCTCATTATTTAAGCAGTCCTAGTGACTCACCTCCTCTTCGCAGAATCCTACAGTGCGTAGTCTCGGCTCACCCTAACCTGTAGGCTCGGTGGTGTGGCAACCTCCGTGCGCATGTCTAGGAATGGTTTCGTGGGAGCTTGGTACTTAAGCAATCCAGCGTGACTCACCTCCTCTCCACACGAATCTGCACAGTGCGTAGCATTGGTTCACCCTGACCAAGAGGGCTCGGTCATAGGCTAAACATAATGACTAAAACCCGAAAGGGAACTAACCATGTTTTAAAAAAAAGAGAGAGAACAAAACAACAAACCCTAGTTTATCAAACTTTTAAAACTTTCTTTTAAATCTGAGAAAATTATTTTTACAACATTTTCTGAAAAACTCTTGATTTACGAAAATTACCAAAATGCCCTTAAGGGTGAAATTACCAAAATGCCCTTGGTTTATAAAAGGTTCAAATACTCAACAGCTTTACAAAAATTTCATTATTTTGTAAACATTCAAAAACCTTAAATTGTAAAATATCAAAATACCTTGATTTTGGAAAAATTACAAAATTGCCCCTAACTTACAAAATTACCAAAATGACCCTGATTACCAAAAATTTTTACAACATTCCCATTTTTGAAGGAACAATTTTCGAAAAGAACCCTCAAAGTTTTACAACTTTTAAAGTACCCCTGATTTATTAAAATTATAAATTTACCCTGAATTATGAAAAATTACCAAAATACCCTTGAGGTCAAAAAATTATCGAAATACCCCCAAATTTCAAAATTTTTCCAAATTACCCCGAGACTTTAAAATTTTCAAAATAATTTTTTGACAAAAACACCAAGGAACGTTGTTCTTCTAAAAAATTACGAAAATGCCCCTGTAGGACAAAATTACGAAAATACCTCTGGGTAGTGGAAAACAACAACAACGAAAATTACAACGTTTCTCTGAATGAACGAAAGTTCATACTTGGTTGATGGATGGATGAATGAATGGAAAAGACTGTGTATTTGTATGAATACGAAAGAACCACTCTTAAATCTCTTTTCATAAAACTCCTTCACCGGTAAATAAGTGGAACAATAACTAATCCATAAAATTTCTTAATCAGATCTCGACGTTAGAAAATGAGCTCTAAAGGACGTGATCGTCGTGGTCGAGGTAGAGGAAGGATGGCCGTGTTGGAACCCGTTAGGTCGGGTCAAGGGTCCGACAATGAAATGCCACCTCCACCACCACCCCCAGCTGTTAATGTGGAGCAAAGAGCTCGACGGGAAGATGTCAGTGTCGCAGTCAGGCCGCAAATTTGTGAATTGGTGGCTGGTGCAGGAGGAAATGGGGGAAATCGAAAGTCTGTACCTGAACGGCTCTGAGCTAATGGAGCGAAAATGTTCCGAGGAGTATCTAATGTGGCACCCAGTACAGTTGAGTACTGGTTGGAAGCAACGGAGCGTATCATGGATGAGCTCGATCTGACTCCAGAGGAAAAGTTGAAAGGGATGGTGGCGTTGTTACGCGATGAAGCATATCAGTGGTGGTTAACTGTTCGGGATGGTACCACAGCTGAAAACTTGACTTGGGAATATGTTAGAGGCATTTCGTAAGAAGCGGGAA
This sequence comes from Gossypium rotundifolium, assembly GCA_025506655.1. Classification (NCBI taxonomy): domain Eukaryota; kingdom Viridiplantae; phylum Streptophyta; class Magnoliopsida; order Malvales; family Malvaceae; genus Gossypium; species Gossypium rotundifolium. Next base: position 50,922,414 of record CP106723.1, read on the forward strand.
CCGGTATACGATGAACAAAGGAAGGCTTTTCTGGGGCTGGTACAAGGGAGTAAGTCTGTCGCAGAATATGAGGCGAAATTCCTTAGGTTGAGCCACTATGCTCGAGGGGTAGTGGCAACTGAGCATGAACGCTGTGTCCGTTTTGAGGACGGACTGAGGAACGATCTGAGACTGTTGATAGCACCGCATCAGGAGCGGGAATTCTCTACTTTGGTGGATAAGGCTAAAGTGGCCGAGGGAATTAAGGATTCTATCAAGCAGAACACTGATCGAAATAGGCCGAAAAGAGGTTTTGGATCGTCTAGATCATCGGGGAATAAGAGGCCTAGAACTGATGGGCCAAAGGATCAGCAAGTTGGTACCAGAGGGCAGTATCATCCTTGTGAGCATTGTGGAAAGAAGCATTTAGGTGAGTGTTGGAGAAAGACAGGAGCATGTCTTAAGTGTGGGTCCAAGGACCATATGTTCAAGGACTGTCCAAAAATATCAGATGACAAATACCAAAGAACTCAAAGATGTTAATCAGCCGGTAGGGAGGACAAGAATTTCAACGAGGTCGAGGTTCAATAACGAGAGGTAATGGTTCCGCCAAGGTCGTGGAGCACCAAGCGGAGGTGTTGAAGGTTCGAAGCAAGGCAACCAAGGTTAGTTTATGCAATCGATCGTCACAAGATAGTGACACGCCGCATTGAGACAACGAGTAAGTTTCTTATTTATGGATTATACTTCATTACTTTACTCGCTATAAGATTAGTTCGATCTTATGTTGCTAATGAAGTATATGGAACCTTGATTGTGAACTTAGAGAATGTGCCTAGAAAGTATGATAGTTCTTTAAGATCGAGTCTTGTGACAGATAGCGTAGTGTGGTGAGTTAGACCATCGGATGAACGATAGTAAGTAATTTCGAGGACGAAATTATTTTTAAGGGGTAGAAGCAGAACATCCCGAAAAGGGCCTATGCATTTTGGCCTAATTGTACAAAAAGACATCTTTATGTGTTTTGGAATAAATTTGGAATGATTTTTGGAAACACGAGAATGCATGGAAATGTTATGTTGGAAATAGGAAAATGACCATTTTTGGAAACCTAAGTAAATTAGGAAAGTGAACATTTTGGAAACCTGAACATTTTGGAAACCTGAACATTTTGGAAACCTGAACATTTTGGAAACTTGAAGATGTAAGAAAAATGGCAAGTTACAGAGCTGATCAAAAATTTTAGAAAACTTAGAAATAATGTCGGAATGACAAATTTCAAAGTTTAAAATAGGAAATACGGGCAAGATGGCCTTAAAAGAAAAAGTTGGTAAAGTTTGACACACAATCGGGCTTGGAAAAGTGGCCTGAAGGTGTCACTTAAGGCTTATGGAAATGGCGCCATGTGTAAGAGAAATGGGCCTGAGTTCGAGTCGCATGGGAAGCTAACAATAAAAGTTCTATTTTGCTACCAGGATGGACAGAGGTGGACGGCACATAGGCTAATTTTAAGAGTTTTTATCCTTTTAAAATTCAGCAAATAGATAGATAATGATGGATTTTATTGGTATTATTTTTATTAAGAGATAAGGGACAAATAATGGATTTATTTTAGATTATTTTTAAGTGATAAATAAGGGATTATAAATTTGGATTATTTGAGGAGATAATTGATGGATTAAATGCTTTTAATCTTTAGATAAAGGAGATAATATTATCTTAAGGGAGAGTGGTGGCCAAGTCAAGGACTCTTGGCCTAGCAAATTCGGCTATAAAAGGAGAACCCAAGGTCTTTTTCTCTCATCTTTCCAAGTAGCCGAAAATCCCTTTGCTCTCTCCCCCTCTTTGCCGAAATTCTCTTTAAGCAAAATCCATCTCTTCTTCTTCTATTTTCTTCTCCTCTCCTTTGCTATTGTCGAGCCAAAACACTCTTTGATCCCTGATTAAAACTCCATAGCCGAAACTCTGTGACTATAGGCAAGGAAGCAATCAATCAAAGCATTAAAGGTAAGGCTAAGCATTAATCAAGTCCTTTCTTTTTCTATTTGCCGAAAGAGAAGGGTCTAATCCCTATTTTTGTCTTTTGGCCAATCTATAAGGATCTCTCGTGTTCTTTTACAATAGTTGAATACAAGGAGGAATCTTTAGGGAAATTCGAGGATCTAAGGTAAGATAAATACATTTGGTTAAAGGTTGTGATTTATATGTTAAATTAAATTTAACATATGATGCTAGGGATGTCGACAGTACTATAAGGCAAGGAATCCTTTTCAGATTTGGAATTTGTAAGTGGCTAGCCGATTTAAGGAAGGAATACTATCAATTTCTGGCATTTGATTTACACTCTTTTAATTCGGCAACAAGGTAAGTAATACAAATCCTACTTGGATTTGGTTTTTAAGCCAAATAGGTTGTTAATATATTTTAATGGTTGGCCGAATATAGGAGTAAAAATCTAGATCGGTAGATTGTTCTTCGGAATTTCAAGGAATCTATTAAGCAAATCAGGTGTGTACGCACACTAACTTTCGATATTTCATATGGCAATTATTTTATTATGTGATTATACGTAAGAACATGAATCTGGCTAAGTACCCTAATGTGGTACAAAAGTACTCGTGCACGCTTCCTACATCTGATAGGATTATGAAATATGTTATTTTATAACATGTGAATATATGTATATGATTATGAAATTAAGTATGTTATGCATGATATATTTTTGGGGCATTCGGGATTTATGTGAAAGGGGAAGAAGGTGTTGACTTCGGTCTCACCAACGTTAGAAGGTGTTGACTTCGGTCTCACCAACGTTATATGGTGACTACGGTCACAAATATTTGAATTTGGTAACTTCGGTTACATTATTTGAATATGGTGTCTAATGACACAAATTATATGGGCGATGAGCACGTCGACTGCAGTGACTGCCTTCGATGGTGTGTAGCAGATGGAGGGTTGACTTAGTAGTCCCCATGGTGTGACTGGCAGGTACGGGTGGTGTGTAGCGGATGGACCCTTAGGCTTGGGTTGGGTTGCATCATCGTTTTTATTTGAATATGAAATTGATATGAACATGTGTGCCTGATTTGTTGAATGTTAGTACTGTGTGCACATTGAGTCTGTTGACTCACCCGTGCTGGGAAATATTTTTAGTGATGAACAAGGATTTGACCGGACGGTAGACCTTGAGGTGGCCATGATCCATTTGAAGATTCTATTTAAATTTGGACTTTAATTATGTTTAGTACCTTTAATTTAATTTTTTTGGGTTTTATTTGATGTAATAAGGCCATAAGGCCCAGTGGATTTTCCTATTCTGCTTCACTTTAAATTATTATGTTACGAACTATTATGATTAAAGTTAAGTGGTTTTTTTTAAAAACCTTAAAAATTATTTTGTCACCTTAATAAATTTGGATTTACAAGTTTAATTAAATGGGCTTCCAATCTAAGCCCAATCCACAACAATAATTTCTAAAAATTTTACAAATTTTCTCTAAGTAACGAAGGATTTTGAAATCGGTTTACTTCAGGAACATACCAGATCCGGTTCAGGCTCGTGGGCGGGTTTGGGGTGTTTCAATTAGCACAGAATATAATATTTAAAAATTTTTCGGACTCAGATTCGTGGTCCTAAAACCACCGTTTCGATTAGGGTCAAATTCAGACTGTTACAACTCTCCCCCCTTAAGGATTTTTAACCCCGAAAATCATACCGTTAAACAATGTTGGGTATTGTTGCCTCATTGAATCCTCAAGCTCCCACGTAGCCTCTTCTACTCCGTGTTGATTCCATAGTATTTTTACTAATGGAATTTTCTTGTTTCTCAACTCTTTCACTTCACGAGCTAAGATACAGATCGATTCTTCTTCATATGTTATATTAGATCGGATTTCTATTTTAGATAGGGCAGTCACATGTGACAGATCGGATCGATATCCATAGGACATTGAGACATGGAATACTTTATTGTCTATCTCAAATTCTATTTCTTTTCGTTTTGAGTCTGTATAGGATTTCTGACAATCAGATGTTGCTTTAACACAATCTCGGATCAATTTCACTTTCTGTTTTGTATCTTTTATCAAATCAACCTCGTGTAACTTATTCTCACCGAGTTCAGTCTAGTACAGAGGTGTACTACTTTTATGTCCGTACAAAGCTTCATATGGTGCCACTACAATGCTCATCTGAATATTACTATTATACATAAATTCAATCAATGGCAGATACTATTTCCATAAACCATAAAACTTTAGTACACAGCACCTTAACATATCTTCAAGAATCTGAATAGTTCGTTTAGATTGACCATTTGTTTGCGAATGAAAGACTGTACTGAAATGTAATTTCGTGCCCAAAGCTTCTTGCAATTTCTTCCAGAATCGTGATGCAAATCTCAGATCTTTATCTGACACAATAGATTGTGGCACCTCGTGCAATCTCATAACCTCAGTAATAATAAACTCATCCAATCTTTCTATTGAGAAATCAGATCTTACCAGAACAAAATGGGCAGATTTAATTAATCGGTCAACTACGACGCAAATCACATCTTTCTTTTTCAGAGTCAGGGGCAAACCAGAAATAAAGTCTATCGTCACTCTATCCCATTTCCATTCATGAATCAGAATAGGATGTAGTAATTCAGACGGAACTTGATGTTTAGCTTTCACTTGCTGACAACTAAACATTTCAAAACAAAGTCAGAAATATCTCATTTCATACCAGATCACCAGTAGTGTTGCTTCAGATCATGGTACATTTTAGTACTTTCCAGATGAACAGTTAAACGACTATTATGTGCCTCATTCAAATGAACTGAATCAACCCTAGATTTCTCAAAACACAGATACGATCCTGATATTTCAAACAATCATCCACAATTTGAAATTCAAATTCAAAATTCATTTCGCACTGAGCTCATTTCCTTAGTAATTCATTAGTAGACTTCTGAGCTTCACATATCTATTGTAAAAACATCGGTTTTGCTCTCAATTCCTCTATTACAGAACTATCCTCAGACAAGTCTAACTAAGCATTCAAAGCATGTAATGCAAATAATGACTTTCTACCTAACGCATTAGCAACAATGATTGCTTTACCCGGGTGATAATCTAACACTAGCTCATAGCCTTTCAATAACTCAAGCCATCTTCTATAATGCAGGTTCAAATCTTTTTGAGTCATCAAATATTTCAAACTTTCATGGTCTAAAAATATGTGACATTTCTCACCGTACAGATAATGACACCAAATCTTAAGTGCAAACACAATCGTAGCTAATTCAAGGTCATGTGTTGGATAATTCTTTTCGTGAGGCTTCAACTGTCTCAAGGAATAAGCTACTACTTTACCTTCCTACATTAAACACATCCCAGACCATTTAATGAAGCATCACTGTATACAACAAACTCTTTACTCAATTTTGGATGTATTAACGCTGGAGCTTCTGTTCATAGAGTTTTTCAACTGATTGAAACTTTTCTAACATTTATCCGACCATTCAAATCTAACATCTTTCTAAAGAAGTCTAGTCAACGGAGTAACTGTTGCTGAAATATCCTTTTACAATACTGCAGTAATAACCAGCTAAGCCCAAAAAAACTACGAACTGCAGACACATTCTTCGAAGGTTTCCAACTCAAAATAGTAGAAATCTTACTTGGATCTACTCGAATTCCATAAGCTGACACAACATGTCCCAGAAAACTAACTTCATACAACCAGAATTCATATTTGCTTAATTTCGCGTATAAATTTTTTTTTTCAAAGTTTACAACGAAATTCTCAAATGTTTAGCATGCTCCATTTCATCACATGAATAAATTAAGATGTCATCTACAAATACCACAACAAATCAATAAAAAATTCGACTTCATGAATCAGAGGCAAACCCGGTAACTCTTCAGGAAATACATCAGAAAACTCACAAACAATAGGCACTGATCCAACTTTCTTCTCAGATATTCTTGAATCAAATCCAACTTTCTTCTCAGATATTCTTGAATCAATCACATAAGCAAAATATGCTTCACAACCCTTTTTCACATAATTCTTAGCTTTCGATATTGATATTATAGCAGGAAATCTATTCAAATCATCCGACTCAATCCTTACAATCTCATTATTTGGACATCTCAAATCTATCTCCTTTCTTTTGCAATTTGCAACCGCATCATGCACAAATAACCAATCCATACCCAGAATAATATAGAATTCATCAAATGGCAAGAGCATCAGATCAGCAGGGAAACAGATATCTCAAAACATTAACAGACAGTTCTTGCATATATAGTCAACCAGGACACTATTACCTAAGTAATTCGATACTCTTATAGTAAACTCAATAGACTCTACAAGCAAAGTCTTACTGAATACTAAGTTCATGCATATGTATTATTGCGTAGAACCAGGGTCTATTAAAGCAATCACAGAAGTACTATAGAGAGTAAAAGTGCCAGTTGTTATATCAAGTGATGAAGCTTCCTCTCAAACTTGGATAACATACACTCTGACAGGCGTTCTAGCTTCGTATCTGACAACACTGTCTCTCATAGTTCTCTGACTACCAATGACATTTCTTACATTCTTTAAAGATCTACCTCTCATAAGTGCATTTTCAGATCTCGGATTCTGAATAGTCTCTGGCTCAACTGACTCAGGACAATCTCTGATAGAATGATCAAGCAATCCACATCTGAAGGAAGCTTTGTCATTAAATCACCCACTTCCCGGATGCCTCAGCTTACAAGCTCGGTCAACGAGTACAATGAACTCTTTTATTTCTAAAATCCCAACTAGCAACGAATATCTTTATTAAGGCCATCTTTAAATCTTTTGCACATTATAGCTTCGGAGGATACACATTCTCAAATATACTGACTCAGTCTCACGAACTCTAGTTCATACTTAGAAACAGTCATTCGACCCTGTTTTAATTTTAGAAATTATTTACGTTTCGTTTTAATGAATCTTTAACCGATATATTTCTTATGGAACTCAGTCTGGAAGAATTCCCAAATCACTTTCTCTTCCGGGTCTATCTATACTAGTGTTTTCCACTTGTGAGATGCGGTGTATTGCAATAAAGATATAGCACACTTTAAGCATTCATCTGAAGTACATAATATCTTACTGAACTCACAGATAGTATTATCAAGCCACAGCTCAGCTCGTTCCGCGTCATCATCATCATTAGCTTTAAATTCTTCGGTCCCGTGTTTCCTGTTTTTATCAACGGGAGGCCTGCTAAATCTCATCGGATCTACTATCAGAGGAACCATAGGTATCAGAGATGGATTATTCGGGGGTGGAGATTGTTGCACAGCCGAATTAGTCCAGATATATTCAGTAAACCATTCGTTCATCATTTGGTAGAAGGCTTGTTTAGCCTCCCCACCATGGCTACTAGAGACAGATCGAGAGTCTATCGGCACTGACCCATGAGCAAGATCAGGCACTACGCTCTCAACATCATCAGCTATGGCTCTGTCGGGATCCATTTATTATATATAAAATCACAATTCAAATGTCAGAAGTCACCACACTATCGCATTATAAATTAAGGCATGTATAGCTAGACTCACACATGCTACGGTAGTCCTAGAATCGGCTAAACCGTAAGCTCTAATACCAATCAAATGTAACACCCTTAACCCGTATCCATTGTCGGACTAGGGTTACGAGGTATTACCTGACAAAATTTCAATTTGACATTCTCATAAAAACATTCAATTCAAGCATATACAATGCGATCCTTACTATAATTTTAACATTACAACGTTTTAGATTTAAATCCTAGCATAGCCAAATACATGAGTATATCCACCCAATCACTTCACATCGCATTATTAAAGATCCTTTATTAAAATATGTCATCAACAATCAAGCATAAATTAAACACATATTAACCGTATGCACTATGTATTAATCGGATTTAATATCTCATATACTATCGCTTAATCACATGCTAAATATGTACCCTATGAATTTGGCCAAATAATGTAACAAACTCATCATATCCAAACGAATGCAAACTCATTACACACCACATGTATACTCTTTTATTTAACCGAATCTACTCAACCAAATTAAGCAACCTCACAAGTCAAGCACATATGTATAAATATATATATGCATACATTATAATTATGCACATTTCTATTTTCGAATATGAATCTAAGCATCTAGTTCTTAAAGCATGTTAACTATGTCTGACTATAGCAATAAGACTTGGCCGAATATATATACATACATTATTTAATGTAAATCTCTCTTTATAATTCCTTTAACCAAAGCCATATTGAAATATTAAGGTTACAAATATCATTATTAACATATCAAACACATGAGATATATCATTCCCTAGAGTATATAAGTATAACCAATTCAGTGACCACATATTCGGACCTCAATTAAACATTTCAATGATCGACTCTAATATATATATATATACATAAACATTTCTACTAGCACCATCGAATCATGGATAAACAACTCTAGATAACTATCATAACATATATATATACATGCTCAAACTAAGCTTTAAACTTATCTAGAAACACTTAACCATTAACAACTGTACGAGCTTAAATACCTATTGAAACACACAAGTAAGGTATCACCAAAAGAAATAGCCAATACGCATGGCTACATTATAAACAAAATTAGATACCATCGGTTTACAACTTAATCTAGCTTATACATGCCTTTTTAATAAAAACTAAGTTTATAAGTACCAAATAGGTTGATAGTGTGGATGAATTTCTTGACGATCCCTCTTGAGCTCGTAGCTTTAACCAAATCTATAAAATAGAGGAGAACATATCACACAAGTAAGCTCACTAGCTTAGTAAGTCTTAAGCATTTACGAATCAATAATCATACATTCCAACATTTAGTACATATATATATATAAATAAAATTATTAATGACTTTAAAATCCAAATAATTTAACTAATAATTCTACTATGGCTGAATTGCCATTTCTTTAACTTAGTATCTATTATTTCCCTCATCGAAAACATACAACCCTCCAAAACACTTTACACCTTAAATATTCACATATTCCACCACTAACAAACTTAACATTTACCTCAATCGTATACAATTAGTCATATATACATGTATGCATCTTTGATAACTTTCACTTTTAACATTTGCACATTTGACCGAATTTCAAAGATATTACCAAGCTTATATTTCCATATACATATCACACTCATTAATGAATAAATCAAATGCACATATCATAAAAACTCATTACTAAAATCTTTAACCATTCTATCACTTATGTAATTTGAAAGGAAAGATAATCACTTACCTTGTTCCTTGCATCTATAAACTCTTATATTTACATTTCTCCTTGTGAAGGGTTCATAATACATCACCGATATTAAGCCTGCTAGACCAGAGGTCTAAATTTGATCACCAGCATTTAGCCTACTAGGCAATAAGCCTGATATACATCACCGGCACAGGGCCTACTAGGCTCAAAGCCTGAATTACATCACCGGCCCAAGGCCTGCTAGGCATTTAGCCCGATAAGTAACACCGGCACGAGGCCTGCTAGGCATTTAGCCCGATAAGTAACACCGACACGAGGTCGGCTAGGCTTAAAACTCGGAATAACCACATAATTAATCCAATCTTTCAATACACATATTTAAATACTAATTTCACCAACACATTATATATCTCATATTACTTTCACATTTCATATCAAATACACTTATTCATATCACATTTACAAAATGTATATTCAATCCAATTCAACACTTTTACATTCGGTTAACTCATAGTTTTATACTCAAAATTATCAAATACCATCATTTAACATATTCATAATTAACTCTTTAATAGATATTTGCTTAAGGACTTACCTCGACTGTCGACGGACCGCGTAGACCGGCTATTCGATAACCTTCGTCTTTCCCCGATCCAAATCCATTTTTCTTTGTTTTTGATCTAAACACATTAAAATTAAGCTCATTCAAGTACATTTCATTTCAATTTAGTCCCTAAACACATAAATGGGCAAATTACCATTTTACCCCTAGGGTTTCACATTTTTATAATTTGTCCTATTTGCACAAAACACCAAATACACAAAATTTCACTACAACACCTTAGGGCCAAATGTTCACAAGGACCATACAATTCCATTTCTTTCATTTATTTTGCATTTTAGTCCCCTCAAAATTTCATTTTTGCAATTTAGCCCAAAATACTCAAATTCACTAAAATTTCTAATACAAAACATACTAATCTTTAACATAGCTTTAATTTAAAATCATCAAACATCAAAAACCTTAAGAACACATCAATGGAAAAACACAAAATCATCATCAAAATCACAAATTGAGACATGGGTTTTGAAGTACACAAAGCAACTATCTCAAAAACATAAAAATTATCAAAAATCGAACAAAACGAACCTTTAATTTAGCTTGGAGATGGCCGAACTTAGCTAGGTTTTATTTCTTTTCTTTTTCTTCACTTTCGCCACCAAGAAGATGGACATGAAAATGTTGTTTCATAATTTTGTTTTTATTATTATTAACTTAATTCATAATTTACTTAAACAACCTTTATACTTTAATATATAAATAATAATAAGGTTAATCTTGGCATATGTCGTCCACTAACTCTTAGGATGGGCTAATTGCCCTTTTAATACCCCATATTAAAAAGCCATAATCAATTTAGCACATTTCACTATAGTTTGCAACTTTTACATTTTACGCGATTAAGTCCTTTTATCTAATTAAACACACAAACGATCAAATTTTCATACGAAATTTTCATACATCATAAATCATATATTTTTAGCACAGAATATAATATTTAAAAATTTTTCAGACTCGGGTTCGTGGTCCCGAAACCACCGTTCTGATTAGGGTCAAATTCGGACTGTTACAACTCTCCCCCTTAAGGATTTTTGTCCCCGAAAATCATACCGTTAAACAAAGTCGGGTATTGTTGCCCCATTGAATCCTCAAGCTCCTACGTAGCCTCTTCTACTCCGTGTCAATTCCATAGTATTTTTACTAATGGAATTTTCTTGTTTCTCAACTCTTTCACTTCACGGGCTAAGATACGGATCGGTTCTTCTTCATATGTTAAATCAGATCGGATTTCTATTTCAGATAGGGCAGTCACATGTGACAGATCGGATCGATATCGACAAGACATTGAAACTTGGAATGCTTTATTGTCTATGTCAAATTCTATTTCTTTTTGTTTCGAGTCTTCATAGGACTTCTGACAATCAGATGCTGCTTTAACACAATCTCGGATCAATTTCACTTTCTGTTCTGTATCTTTTATCAAATCAACCTCGTGTAACTTATTCTCACCGAGTTCAGTCTAGTACAGAGGTGTACTACTTTTATGTCCATACAAAGCTTCATATGGTGCCATTACAATACTCGTCTGAATATTACTATCATACGTAAATTCAATCAATGGCAGATACTATTTCCATAAACCATAAAACTCTAGTACACAGCACCTTAACATATCTTCAAGAATCTGGATAGTTCGTTTAGATTGACCATCTGTTTTTGCGAATGAAAGAATGTACTGAAATGTAATTTCGGGCCCAAAGCATTTTGCAATTTCTTCCAAAATCGTGATGCAAATCTCAGATCTTTATCTGACACAATAGATAGTGGCACCCCGTGCAATCTCATAACCTCAGTAATAATAAACTCGTCTAATCTTTCTAGTGAGAAATCAGATCTTACCGAAACAAAATGGGCAGATTTAGTTAATCGGTCAACTACGACGCAAATCACATCTTTGTTTTTCAGAGTCAGGGGCAAACCAAAAATAAAATCTATCGTCACTCTATCCCATTTCCACTCATGAATCAGAATAGGATGTAGTAATTCAGACGAAACTTGATGTTCAGCTTTCAGTTGCTGACAACTAAACATTTCAAAACAAAGTCAGAAATATCTCATTTCATACCAGACCACCAGTAGTGTTGCTTCAGATTATGGTACATTTTAGTACTTTCCAGATGAACAGTTAAACGACTATTATGTGCCTCATTCAAATCAATTGAATCAACCCTTGATTTCTCAGAACGCAGATACGATCCTGATATTTCAAACAATCATCCACAATTTGAAATTCAAATTCAAAGTTCATTTCGCACTAAGCTCATTTCCTTAGTAATTCATTAGCAGACTTCTGAGCTTCACATATCTGTTGTAAAAACATCAGTTTTGCTCCTAATTCCTCTATTACAGAACTATCCTCAGACAAGTCTAACTAAGCATTCAAAGCATGCAATGCAAACAATGACTTTCTACCAAACGCATCAACAACAATGTTTGCTTTACCCGGGTGATAATCTAACACTAGCTCATAGTCTTTCAATAACTCAAGCCATCTTCTATAATGCAGGTTCAAATCTTTTTGATTCATCAAATATTTCAAACTTTCATGGTCTAAAAATATGTGACATTTCTCACCGTACAGATAATGACACCAAATCTTAAGTGCAAACACAATCGTAGCTAATTCAAGGTCGTGTGCCAGATAATTCTTTTCATGAGGCTTCAACTGTCTCAAGGCATAAGCTACTACTTTACCTTCCTACATTAAACACATCCCAGACCATTTAATGAAGCATCAATGTATACAACAAACTCTTTACCCGATTCTGGATGTATTAACACTGGAGCTTCTATTAATAGAGTTTTTCAACTGATTGAAATTTTTCTAACATTTATTCGACCATTCAAATCTGACATCTTTCTAAAGCAGTCTAGTCAACGGAGTAACTGTCGTTGAAATATCCTTTTACAATTCTGCGGTAATAACCAACTAAGCCCAAAAAAACTACGAATTGTAGACACATTCTTCGAAGGTTTCCAACTCAAAATAGCAGAAATCTTACTTGGAACTACTCGAATTCCATAAGCTGACACAACATGTCCCAGAAAACTAACTTCATACAACCAGAATTAACATTTGCTGAATTTCGCATATAAATTTTTTTTTCAAAGTTTGCAACAAAATTCTCAAATATTCAGCATGATCCATTTCATCACGTGAATAAATCAAGATGTCATCTACAAATACCACAACAAATCAATAACAAATTCGACTTCACGAATCAGAGGCAAACCCGATAACTCTTCAGGAAATACATCAGAAAACTCACAAACAATAGGCACTGATCCAACTTTCTTCTCAGATATTCTTGAATCAATCACATAAGCAAAATATGCTTCACAACCCTTTTTCACATAATTCTTAGCTTTCGATATTGATATTATAGCAGGCAATCTATTCAAATCATCCGACTCAATCCTTACAATCTCATTATTCAGACATCTCAAATCTATCTCCTTTCTTTTGTAATTCGCAACTGCATCATGCACAAATAACCAATGCATACCCAGAATAATATAGAATACATCAAATGGCAAGAGCATCAGATCAGCAGGGAAACAGATATCTCAAAACATTAATAGACAGTTCTTGTATATATAGTCAACCAGGATACTATTACCTAAGTAATTCGATACTCTTATAGTAAACTCAGTAGACTCTACAAGCAAAGTCTTACTGAATACTAAGTTCATGCATATGTATGATTGCGTAGAACCAGGGTCTATTAAAGCAATCACAGAAGTACTATAGAGAGTAAAAGTACCAGTTATTATATCAAGTGATGAAGCTTCCTCTCAAACTCGGAGAACATACACTCTGACAGGCATTCTAGCTTCGTATCTGACAACACTGTCTCTCATAGTTCTCTGACAACCAATGACATTTCTTACAATCTTTAAAGATCTACCTCTCATAAGTGCATTTGCAGATCTCAGATTCTGAACAGTCTCTGGCTCAACTGACTCAGGACAATCTCTGATAGAATGATCAAGCGATCCACCTCTGAAGCAAGCTTTGTCGTTAAATCTCCCACTTCCCGGATGCCTCAGCTTGCAAGCTCGGTCAATAAGTATAATGAACTCTTTTATTTCTAAAATCCCAACTAGCAACGAATATCTTTATTAAGGCCATCTTTGAATCTTTTGCACATTATAGCTTCGGAGGATACACATTCTCAAATATACTGACTCAGTCTCACGAACTCTAGTTCATACTTAGAAACAGTCACTCGACCCTATTTTAATTTTAGAAATTATTTACATTTTTTTTCAATGAATCTTTAACCGATATATATCTTATGGAACTCAGCCTGGAAGAATTCCCAAATCACTTTCTCTTTTGGGTCTATCTATACTAGTGTTTTCCACTAGTGAGATGCGCTGTCCTGCAATAAAGATATAGCACACTTTAAGCATTCATCTGAAGTACATAATAGCTCACCGAACCCACGGATAGTATTATCAAGCCACAGCTCAGGTCGTTCCGCATCATCATCATTATTAGTTTCAAATTCTTCGGCCCCGTGTTTCCTAATTTTATCAATGGGAGGCCTGCTAAATCTCATTGGATCTACTATCGGAGGTGCCATAGGTATCAGAGATGGATTATTCGGGGGTGGAGGTTGTTGCACAGCCGAATTAGTCCGGACATTTTCAAGAAACCATTCGTTCATCATCTGGTAGAAGGCCTGCTTAGCCTCCCCCTCATGGCTACTAGAGACAGATCGAGAGTCTATCGGCGCTAACCCATGAGCGAGATCAGGCACTACGCTCTCAACATCATCAACTATAGCTCTGTAGGGATCCATTTATTACATATAAAATCACAATTCAAATGTCAGAAGTGACCACACTATCGCATTATAAAATAAGGCATGTATAGCTAGACTCACACACGCTACGGTAGTCCTAGAATCGGCTAAACCGTAAGCTCTGATACCAATCAAATGTAACACCCTTAACCCGTATCCATTGTCGGACTAGGGTTACGAGGTATTACCTGGCAAAATTTCAATTTGACATTCTCATAAAAACATTCAATTCAATTCAATTCAAGCACATACAATGCGATCCTTACTATAATTGTAACATTACAACGTTTTAGATTTAAATCCTATCATAGCCAAATACATGAGTATATCCACTCAATCACTTCACATCGCATTATTAAAGATCCTTTATTAAAATATGTCATCATCAATCAAGCATAAATTAAACACATATTAACCGTATGCACTATGTATTAATCAGATTTAATATCTCATATACTATCGCTTAATCACATGCTAAATATATACCCTATGAATTCGGCCAAATAATGTAACAAACTCATCATATCCAAACGAATGCAAACTCATTACACACCACATGTATATCTTTTATTTAACCGAATCTGCTCAACCAAATTAAGTAACCTCACAAGTCAAGCACATATGTATAAATATATATATATGCATACATTACAATTATGCACATTTCTATATTCGAATATGAATCTAAGCATCTAGTTCTTAAAGCATGTTAACTATGTCTGACTATAGCAATAAGACTTGGCCGAATATATATATACATTATATAATGTAAATCTCTCTTTATAATTCCTTTAACCAAAGCCACATTGAAATATTAAGGTTACAAAGATCATTATTAACATATCAAACACACGAGATATATCATTCCCTGGAGTACATAAGTATAACCAATTCAGTGACCACATATTCTGACCTCAATTAATGAAACACTCCAAACCCAGCCCACGAGACTCTACCGGATCTAGTATGTTCCTCGGTGTAAACTGTAACACCCCAAACCCGGTCAATACACCACGACCGAATCTGGTATGTTACAGGGAAAAAGGTTTTTGAGAGGTTTAGGTTTGAGTTAAAAAAAAAGTTGGAGAAAAACACTTCGCTAGGTTGTGCATTTGAAGAAAACTTGAGTAGGTTTGATTGAAGTTTGATGATGTATTTGAAAACCCCGAAATTTTAAAAACTTACTTCGATGGGTAGACAAAATAGGTTTATCTCGTTAAGAAGTTTGAGTTGTTTATCATTGTTACAAAAACATTATGTCTTAGTGAAAATCGTGTTTAAGTTAGAAAACATCTGAGTTCTCTGTTATTCCAAATCTTAGTGCGATATCCGATGGTATAGTTTAAAATGTCGCTTTTGTAGTTTTGAAATCGTTATCTTTCCAAATTTTAGCACATTTTAGCCCAATTAATTTGTTAAGACATATTAAAAATCCACTTTAATCATAAACAAACATAACTTAAAAAGGCCATTTACAACCCGAATAAAACCAAATAGTAATAAAAACTTAAGTACCAAAATTTCATAAAAGTCCGAGCAAATCTTTTATTAGCATGGCATGAGCATCTCGAGTCCATCCGGCCCATGTCCGCGTCTAGCGTCACTGAAAAAGTCAAAGGAGAGAGTGAGTCGCAAGACTCAGTATAATTCCTCCCCAGATAACATGCCAACACACATATCATAACAGAATAATGCAAGTAATGCACCAATCCTAACCAACCATATCACCTTTTCTACCCCTGTGGTACCAAACCACCGGTGGTGCCAAACCACCGTGACCCAAAGTCATGATATCCATAATGTGGTGCTAAACCACCGGTGACCAAGTCACAATAATCCAATGATGGGGCCAACCCATCGTGTGATACCAAATCACTAGCGACAATCCCGTATCTCATAAGTGGGGCCAACCCACGGTGGTACCAAACCACGTGGAAGAGTCGCAATGAGGTGCCAAACCTCGGTGTCCCAAAGACACAATGTGATACCAAATCACCGTGACCGTAGTCACAAATCGATGATGGGGCCAACCCATCGTGTGATACCAAATCACCGCGTCAATTCCAGATAATCAATCGTGGGGCCAACCCACCGTGGTGCTAAGCCACCGACGAGACGAGGTGCAAAACCTCCGTGACCCAAAGTCACAAAATATCATTGTGGTACCAAACCACCGGAGGTGCCAAACCTCCGTGTCCCAAAGACACAAGTGTCCCAAAGACACGGATATCATACTCCCCTCCTCTCATATCACCCAATCACATATCATACTAGATGCAAAATCATGCAATCATGCTATCATGCTCACATGCTTAACATGGCATCTCAAAGTATCAACAATCATGATATCATCATCATCACATAACTCATAATGAAACAGACTTACCCGAATCCGTATCCATACCTCAATGGGTATCGAAATAGTCAATCACACTGTTTCATTTACACAAACCGTTATTACACTATTTAGTTAAGATAGTGTGTTGGTTTACACACCGATATATCAAGATTAAATCCTAAGAATCGCCAAATCTTTTGATCACCTCAATAGCCCGATCCTACATTCGCCAACAAAGGGTTAACACCAACTCATTATACCATTCGGTCATAAATAGGTAAACCAAAGGGTTGCGTTATTTACCTTTGCCTTGATTTGGTTTCCTACCAAATCAACCCAACAATGGTTCCCTCGAAATCACTTCACCCTAGAAAGAAAGTGGTTAATTCTTTGGAACCATCTACTTAATCGAAAACTAAACAAATCAACCACGAGCAATCATCTCACCTTCACTTACCGATTGCTTAATGAGTAAGAAGCCTCTCCTTGCTTGATTTCAACCCAAGGGACCGTATACGAAAAACGATTACCAACAAGAAGTTAACACCTTTCTAACCAATACCAAATCACCCTTAACATACCAAAAATCGGTAAAATACCGAGAAAGGAAATGGCCATTCGCCTAGTACTTACCCTCTTAGTAGACCGATTGTAACAAGAATCCAATCAAGGGAAATAGGTTCTAAGAACACCCTTGATCAAGAAAAGAAGAGTTTTAAAGAAAAACAAAGAAGGAAAACGGCAAGGGTTGTAGTAAGGTGCGGCTAATAGGTTTTAAAAAAAGAAAAAAAAATAAAGAAAGATGAACAATGGGGAAATACTTTTGGTTTCGAGAGGGAAGGAATGAAGAAGGTGTTTAGGAGAACTAGTTTCGGCTTAGCATGAATGAAGAAGAAGGAGAAAGGGAGAGAAGAGGACTTTCGGCTACTAATGACCAAAATCAGCAAGGGTATGACTATGGTAGGTTTCGGTTTAGATGAAGAAGAAATGGAGCAAGCAATTGGGCGGTTGTTTGGTAACACAAAATGTAGAAAAAATAGAAGTGCAAGATTTTGCAAGTGGAGTGGCTTGGGGTTTCGGTGTTCACAAGATGCAAAAGAAGGGAAATGAAAACAATATTCGGCCACACCAAGTTTAAAGATGCAAAACAATTTTGTCGAAAAGCTCCTTGAGCATTCAAATTTTAGTCAAGAAAAAGAAGAAGAAGTGACTTGCAAATTTTGGCTCGTTTTTGACTAGGAGAAAACTTGCTTACCCAAAAGAGTTTTGACCGAAAGGAAGAAGAGAGAAAAACACCAAAGCCAAAAGCAATTTCGGCTCACTCCAATTACCAACCGGCCACACATCCCCTCCCCCCAAACTCTCACCAAATCCGGCCAAATCTCCCCCATTTACTCTCAAACCACCATTTCAAATACCAAGACCAAGTCTTCCTCCTATTTTCACTCTCCACCCACCGCTTGAATGTGTTGACAAGGTCCAAGGTAGAGTTTAAACTTGCCACAACTCTTCCCTTCATGCCACAAAATGGGAGTCAAAATGGGCATTATGCAACCTCGAACACACGACCTCTCCCCTTGCCTTTGACGCCAACCTTTGCTCCTAGTGGCGCCTTGCTTGCCACTTTGCTAGCTCTTCATTTGTGTTAAAACTCACCTAAATTAATTATAACCCCACTCCTTCACTCCTATCCCTAAAGCCCAAAAACTAAAATTTAACCACCTACTCAAAGCTCACTCCTAGCCTACAACCAAGTCCCAAACACACAAACAACAACATAGCAAGCCATTAATCATGCAAACAATGCCAAAACAAAATAACCCTTAACCCGGATATTATAGTTCTACCCCTTAAAATAATTTCGACCTCAAAATTACCTCGTCAAGAGTTGCGGTATTCTTTGTCTCATCGTATCCTCGGGTTTCCAAGTAGCCTCTTTCACGCCATGATTCCGCCAAAGAACCTTAACCAAAGGTACAGACTTCTTCGCAGAACCTTCACATCCCGATCTAAAATCAGCATGTGCTCTTCCTCCATGGTCATATCCGGTTTACCTCAATCTCTCCTACCGTCACCACGCATGATGGATCCGAGCGATAACGCCAAGCATTGAAACGTGGAACACGCCATGAATCGACCGAGCTCACGGCAACTCGAAATGATATGCAACTAGTCCCACTCGCCTCAAGACCTTATACGCCCAATAAACCTCTGACTTAGCTTGCCTTTCTTCCTAACCTTAATACTTTCTTCCACGGTGAGACCTTCAGAAAACCCAATCCCCACAAAGGAATTCAATATCTCTTCGCTTAAGATCGGCATAGGACATCTGCCGGTCCAAGCTTCCTTCAATCGAGCTCAATCGCTTAACCTTGTCTTCGGTCTCAAAGAACCAACTCGTCCCAACAACCGACGCTCACTTAACTCGTCCAACAAGTCGATGAGCGACACTTTCACCGCATAACGCCTCATAAGGTGCCATCTTGATGCTCGCTGGTAATCGTTGTTATAGGCGAACTCACCTAACGGTAGATACTCCTCCCAACTACCCTCAAATCCAATACACAACCTCGTAATATGTCCTCCAAGATCAGATAACCTTTTCGATCGCCTCGTCATCTGCAATGAAATGTCAGGTGAAATCTAATCGTACCCAGAGCTCGATGCAACGCCTTCCGAACCTTGACGTGAATCTCGGATCCCTATCCGAGATTATCGACACTTAACCCCCCGCCTCACTATCTCTCGACACATACAGACTTTGCCAACCTCAAGTGAGTAATCCACCTCACCTAATAAAGTGAGCTGATTTAGTCAATGATCCACAATTACCTGATCAATCCTTCTTGCTCGGTAAGCGGTAATCCACTAACGAAATCCATAGTTATCCTTTCCCACTTCCATCGAGGAATCTTCACCGGTCAAGCAACCCAGATGGCAATCGATGCTCACTTTGACTGCCGACATGTCGACACTTCCCCACAAACTCGGCCACCTCCTTTTTCGCATCTTACCACCGAATCGCTTCTCTGAGATCTCTATACATTTTGCTACCTCCAGATGCATAGCGTAGGGTGCTATGTGCATCTCAAGAATCTTTTGCCTTAGCTCGTAATCTCTCGCATACAAGCCTTCCCCGAAACACTGCACCCCATCACTAGACAAGCTATAACCCTTCAAGCCATCCTTCGCAGCTTGTGTCCTCTCGCGCACTCGTAACCTCATCCAACAACTGTTTTTCTCTGATCTGCTCAACCCAAGTAGGCTTAACCTGCAGCTCTGCCAGAATACTCCCATCGTCATACAAACTCAAGTGAGCAAACAACGCTCTCAAATCCGAAACAACCTTACGACTCAACGCGTCTGCCACAACGTTAGCCTTGCCCGGATGATACTCAATTGAGCAATCGAGACTTTTAGCAATTCAATCCATCGTCACGCCTCGATTCAAGTCTTTACGAGTCAAGGTACTTCAGACTCTTATGGTCCGTATAGACTATCGATCTTTCTCCATACAAGTAATGCCTCCATATCTTTAAGGCAAATACTACAAACCGCTAACTCCAGATCATGCGTTGATAATTCACTTCATGTGGCC
This sequence comes from Gossypium rotundifolium, assembly GCA_025506655.1. NCBI lineage: Eukaryota > Viridiplantae > Streptophyta > Magnoliopsida > Malvales > Malvaceae > Gossypium > Gossypium rotundifolium. The sequence goes on from CP106723.1 coordinate 50,943,055, forward strand.
TCACCCGAGATGCGTAAGCCACAACCTTTCCTTCCTCAGACAAGACACAACCCAATCCAGATGTGATGCATCGCAAGACATCGTGAATTCCTTACCAAATTTCAGGTTGAATCGTAACCGAGCTTCAATGAATCTTCTTCAACTTATCAAGCTCTCCTGCGCTTCTCGGTCCAAATAAACTAACCCTTTTCTCAATAATTTAGTCATCTGGTCTGCGATCAAAGAGAAACCTCTACAAATCTTCGATAGTATCCCGCCAAGCCCGAAAAACTCGAATCTCCGCCATCGACTTAGGCGGCTTCCACTCCAAAACGGCCTCTATCTTACGGGGTCCACTCTAATCCCTCACCGATACTACATGACCCAAGAACGCCACCTCTAAGCCGTAACTCACATTTATCAACTTCGATAGAGCTATTTTTCTCTTAGAATCTGCAATGCCACCCGCAAATGAGCATCATGTTCCTCCTCAGTCCTTGAATATACCAAGATGTCATCGATAAAACCACTACGAATCGATCTAGATATCGTTGGAACACCCTATTCATCGATCCATGAAGGTCGCCGCAAGAGTCAATCCAAACGGCATAACCAAGAACTCAAAGTGCCCATACCGAGTACGAAATGCCGCCTTACGATATCCGCCTCCTTTACCCTTAATCGGTGATACCTGCATCTTAAGTCGATCTTCGAAAACCGACGCTTCTTCAAATGATCAAACAAGTCATCTATCCGAGGCAAGGGATACTTGTTTTTGATCGTCACTTATTCAACATGGTAGTCTATACACATCCGCATGGTACCGCTTTTCTTCTTTACAAAGAGTACCGGCGCTCCCCATGGTGAAATACTTGGCCCGATAAAGCCTCGGTCCAATAACTCCCGGATCTCGAGCCTTAAGCTCCACTAGCTCTTTAGGTGCCATCTTGACGGAGCTATGGACACCGTGTGCCCTTCAATGATCTATCCTCAACTCTACCTCCCGATCCGTGGCAAACCCTAAGCTCCTCAGAAACACATCCACAAATTCCTTAATCGTCCAACTGCCTCTCCAATGAGACTCCTTAGCCTCCAAGGCATACACATGAACCACATACGCTTCACGCCCTTTTCTCGACCATCTTCTGGCTTTCAGAGCGGATATCACATTGGATGATAATTCCTCCTATTACCGATCGTAACTACCTCATCACCCTTAGTTTTTGAATCATGCGCTTAGTCAAGACAATCCAACTTCGCCGGTACCTAACCACCACCCATCCTCGAATCGATCGAACTCCCCAAACGGCGCTCCATCAAATCACCTCGAAAGATACCCTTGAGTTCTAGAGGTACGCCTCTATACGCTTTATCTACCACTCTTGAGTGACCTAGAGGGCTTATTACTACTATCCGCCTAGAAGATATTTCGAATCTAGATCCATGGTCTTCACTATGCTACTTGCAACATATGAATGTGTTGAACCCACATCAATTAAAGCAAGAAATGGAGAACCAAAGATTAAAAACGCACTGCAATGACGTCCGATCGTCGCCCCTCCTCTCGGCTCGCAAAGATACACTAGCCCCGGCCGTCGGCCTCGAATCGCTGCACCTCTGCCGGTGCTCCACGGCCCCGACTGCACCCATTACCTCCCCGCCATTACCTCGGCCCTCTGCGGTGGTGGTCCGTTATTTCAGATCGACATTACCGATTCTCCGATGAATCCTAGCTAACTTGCGCAGACAGTCCCTCACACGGTGGTCCAATGAGCCACACTCAAAACAACCTCTACCATCACCAAAGATCCTCCCAATGAGCCTTCCCACAACGGTTACATCAAGCGACGGTCCCCGCCAACAAAGAACAAACCTACCCGACCGATTCGCCCACTTTGGTCTAGCCCTTTTCTGCGATTTCGATGACCCGTAAGACCCAAAACTCCTCTTGTGTCGGTTTCTATCCATACCCCGCCTCACAGATTCCTTAATGCCCTCGGCTACCTTCGCCTTTCTCAACCGTAACCGCAAATTCACGCCTCCCGTTGGGTGCAATTATCAACCTTAATTCGTCTCGCAGCCATCCTCAAACGAACACACCTCTCATGTTCAAGAGCCACCATCCCCGCATACCGACTCACCTGAAACTCGCCAGATTCGGCTACGGATTTGCTCCCGAACTAACCTCGTAAATGCTTTTCACGCTCATTAATGTAATTAGCCCCCACGCATTTTTTCTCGATAAAATGCCCTTAAATAGTCCCATGTCGATCTTCAACAGAAGGCCGTCTCCGAACAAAGGAGCCACCACCGGTATGACTCATCTCGGAAAAGTGATACGATCCCTTTAATTTCTCTTCAGAAGCTAGGTCCAGATCATCCATGATCCGCTCGTCGCTTCAGTAATACTCAAGAAGGTTAGGAGCAAGACCAGAGACACCGAAAGAACTCAAATTGCTTGTTCAAGTCGCCAGCACGATTTCCTAGCTCCTACACCTCCACCTACTCCAGCCTACCTGTTCTAAAACCGCAGAGATCGCTTTGTGACATCTGCGTCATCGCGGTCTGCTCTTGGAACTCACTACCCCAACCGGTGGCGGCACCAGATCTCATTCTCGAACCTCCGACTGTAACCTACGGCTCGAAAATCGCATCCTATCGACCACGCCCACGACCACGCCCACCTCGGTACTCATGACTAAATCTCGCCCGATTAAAGAATTTTATGTATCGACTATTATTTCACCGTTTAAAAGCAAAGTCTTATGAATATTGCTTATTAAAGAAGTTTTGTTTTCATGAGTCCACGAGTCCTACTCGGTTTGGTCTCTAAAGTAGTCTTACTAGCCATCCAATCATATCAATCACAACCAATAGTACGGGGTACTTACCTGGGCGGACTGGTGCCGGAGACTCGGTGCCATGCCTTTCAAACCATACTTTTTAAAATATAACGCTTAAAACAGACTTTTGAATTTGGGCCTCAGGCCCATAGCCGAGCCTTTGAACTTGGCTCTGATACCACAAATGTAACACCCCAAACCCGGTCAATACACCACGACCGAATCTGGTATGTTACAGGGAAAAAGGTTTTTGAGAGGTTTAGGTTTGAGTTAAAAAAAAGTTGGAGAAAAACACTTCGCTAGGTTGTGCATTTGAAGAAAACTTGAGTAGGTTTGATTGAAGTTTGATGATGTATTTGAAAACCCGAAATTTTAAAAACTTACTTCGATGGGTAGACAAAACAGGTTTATCTCGTTAAGAAGTTTGAATTGTTTATCATTGTTACAAAAACATTATGTCTTAGTGAAAATCGTGTTTAAGTTAGAAAACATCTGAGTTCTCTGTTATTCCAAATCTTAGTGCGATACCCGATGGTATAGTTTAAAATGTCGCTTTTGTAGTTTTAAAATCGTTATCTTTCCAAATTTTAGCACATTTTAGCCCAATTAATTTGTTAAGACATATTAAAAATCCACTTTAATCATAAACAAACATAACTTAAAAAGGCCATTTACAACCCGAATAAAACCAAATAGTAATAAAAACTTAAGTACCAAAATTTCATAAAAGTCCGAGCAAATCTTTTATTAGCATGGCATGAGCATCTCGAGTCCATCCCGGCTCCATGTCCGCGTCTAAGCGTCACCTAAAAAGTCAAAGGAGAGAGTGAGTCGCAAGACTCAGTATAATTCCTCCCCAGATAACATGCCAACACACATATCATAATGTAATAATGCAAGTAATGCACCCGATCCTAACCAACCATATCACCTTTTCTACCCCTGTGGTACCAAACCACCGGTGGTGCTAAACCACCGGTGACCCAAAGTCACGATATCCATAATGTGGTGCCAAACCACCGGTGACCAAGTCACAATAATCCAATGATGGGGCCAACCCATCGTGATACCAAATCACTAGCGACAATCCCAGATCTCATAAGTGGGGCCAACCCACGGTGGTGCCAAACCACGTGGACGAGTCGCAATGAGGTGCTAAACCTCCGTGTCCCAAAGACACAATGTGATACCAAATCACCGTGATCGTAGTCACAAATCGATGATGGGGCCAACCCATCGTGTGATACCAAATCACCGGCGCCAATCCCAGATAATCAATCGTGGGGCCAACCCATCGTGGTGCTAAGCCAACGACGACGACGACGGCGAGGTGCTAAACCTCCGTGACCCAAAGTCACAAAATATCATTGTGGTACCAAACCACCGGAGGTGCCAAACCTCCGTGTCCCAAAGACACAAAGGTCCCAAAGACACCGATATCATACTCCCTCCTCTCATATCACCCAATCACATATCATACTAGATGCAAAATCGCGCAATCATGCTATCATGCTCACATGCTTAACATGGCATCTCAAAGTATCAACAATCATGATATCATCATCATCACATAACTCATAATGAAACGGACTTACCCGAATCAAGATCCATACCTCAATGGGTATCGAAATAGTCAATCACACTGCTTCATTTACACAAACCGGTTATTACACTATTTAGTTAAGATAGTGTGTTGGTTTACACACGATATTTCAAGATTAAATCTTAAGAACCGCCAAATCTTTTGATCACCTCAATAGCCCGATCCTACATTCGCCAACAAAGGGTTAACACCAACTCATTATACCATTCGGTCATAAATAGGTAACCCAAAGGGGTTATGCGTTTCTACCTTTGCCTTGATTTGGTTTCCTACCAAATCCGAACCCAACAATGGTTCCCTCAGAAATCGGCTTCACCCTAGAAAGAAAGTGGTTAATTCTTTGGAACCATCTACTTAATCGAAAACTAAACAAATCAACCACGAGCAATCATCTCACCTTCACTTACCGATTGCTTAACAGAGTAAGAAGCCTCTCCTTGCTTGATTTCGAACCCAAGGGACCCTATACGAAAAATGATTACCAACAAGAAGTTAACACCTTTCTAACCAATACCGAAATCAGCCCTTAACATACCAAAAATCGGTAAAATCCAGAGAAAAGGGAAATGGCCATTCGGCCTAGTACTTACCCTCTTAGTAGACTGATTGTAACAAGAATCCAATCAAGGGAAATAGGTTCGGCAACACCCTTGATCAAGAAAAGAAGAGTTTTAAAGAAAAACAAAGAAGGAAAACGGCAAGGGTTGTAGTAAGGTGCGGCTAATAGGTTTTGAAAAAAGAAAGAAAAATAAAGAAAGATGAACAATGGGGAAATACTTTTGGTTTCGAGAGGGAAGGAATGAAGAAGGTGTTTAGGAGAACTAGTTTCGGCTTAGCATGAATGAAGAAGAAGGAGAAAGGGAGAGAAGAGGACTTTCGGCTACTAATGACCAAAATCAGCAAGGGTATGACTATGGTAGGTTTCGGTTTAGATGAAGAAGAAATGGAGCAAGCAATTGGGCGGTTGTTTGGTAACACAAAATGTAGAAAAATGGAAGTGCAAGATTTTGCAAGTGGAGTGGCTTGGGGTTTCGGTGTTCACAAGATGCAAAAGAAGGGAAATGAAAACAATATTCGCCACACCAAGTTTAAAGATGCAAAACAATTTTGTCGAAAAGCTCCTTGAGCATTCTGACTTTAGTCAAGAAAAAAAGAAGAAGAAGTGACTTGCAAATTTTGGCTCATTTTGACTAGGAGAAACTTGCTTACCCAAAGAGTTTTGACCGAAAGGAAGAAGAGAGAAAAACACCAAAGCCAAAAGCAATTTCTACCACTCCAATTACCAACCTACCACACATCCCTCCCCCAAACTCTCACCAAATCCGCCAAATCTCCCCATTTACTCTCAAACCACCATTTCAAATACCAAGACCAAGTCTTCCTCCTATTTTCACTCTCCACCCACCGCTTGAATGTGTTGACAAGGTCCAAGGTAGAGTTTAAACTTGCCACAACTCTTCCCTTCATGCTGTCAAAATGGGAGTCAAAATGGGCATTATGCAACTCGAACACACGACCTCTCCCCCCTTACCTTTGACGCCAACCACTTTGCTCCTAGTGGCGCCTTGCTTGCCACTTTGCTAGCTCTTCATTTGTGTTAAAACTCACCTAAATTAATTATAACCCCAGCTCCTTCACTCCTATCCCCAAAGCCCAAAAACTAAAATTTAACCACCTACTCAAAGCTCACTCCTAGCCTACAACCAAGTCCCAAACACACAAACAACAACATAGCAAGCCATTAATCATGCAAACAATGCCAAAACAAAATAGCCCTTAACCCGGGATATTACATAAACCGGTTCAAAATTCTTTTGTGGCATTAGAAACAGAACGATGTGATTTAAAAGAGATTATTTTTGGGTTGGGCTCAGGTTTGGGTTGGGCTCAGGTTGGAAAACAAGTTAATTTTTTATATTTGAAATCCTTTGATTTTAGGTGACAAAACATTTAGGGTTTAGTTCATGATAAATTCACTTAGTTTTTTTTTTTAAATCTTTTATAGCAGGATAAGTAGAAGTAAAATAAAATAATTCAACTATGGCCTTATTACATCAAATAATTCCCAAAAATAAATTCAAAGTACTTAAAATAAAAAGAGTCCAAAATAAAGTAAAATCTGAACTTCACATGGCCTCCACTAAGCTCCTGCCGACACGACCCATCACTGATCGTCACCTGAAAAGTGATCCCACAAGGGGTGAGTCAAACAGACTCAATGTGTAACCAACACTAAAATTTAATAATTTAGGCATATGTTCACATATTACATGCATATTCATATAACATATAGGAAATAATGATGCAACCCAACCCAAACCTATATGCCATCCGCTACACATCACCCGCACAATCCTCGCACACTCGGGGACTACTAAGTCAACCTCCATCCGCTACACACCATCGAAGGCGTCACGGTCGGCGTGCTCATCGCCTTATAAAATTCGGGGCATAGCCACCAGATTAAATAATTATGACCGAAGTCACCACATTCAGATAATGTGACCGAAGTCACCACATTCAGATATCGTGGTATTAAACCACCACATTCACTTCCCCTTTTACAATAACCCGTATGCCCATGTCATACAAAACATGCCAAATTCTTAAATCACATACTTATAATTTCATATGTGTTCCTTAACAGATATTTTTCATAGTCCTAGTAGGAGTAGGAAACGTACCTGAGTACTTTGTACCATAGCATGGTACTTTAGCCATATTCACATTCTTATAAACGTGCTCATATTAAATTTTAGCCATAAATCTTATTAAAAGATAGTGTGGGGTACACACCTGATTCGATTAAGGTTTCCAATCGAAATCCTAAAAAGCTTGATCTAATGCCTTAGATCTTAAATCTCTACATTTAATCAATCATTTAATACTTAGTAAAGAGCCATTCGGCCATAAATCCAAATCCTAGTAGGATTAGTACACTAAAACTTACCTTGGTGCCAAATCCCGAAATCTTCACTATACTCTTCTTGTATACGGCCAAGCTTTAAATCACTTCAACAAATTAGTTTCGGCCTTTTTAAATGAAAAACAGATCTTAATCAACAATTAAGGCCTTGGCAGAATGTACATATGGACTTACCTTGAATTTCTCAAATCTCGAAATGTTGTAGACTTACTTCCTTGTAATCGACTGGTATTAAATCCCTTCATAGATTAGTTTTCGGCTTTTAAATCATGTAAGAAAATAGATCTAGTGCTAAAATAAGCCTTGGCAAATGTTCATATGTCTTACCTTGAATCTTTAAATCCCAAAAAGTAGTCTCTTCTCCCTGGTAGTCGACAAAAGACAAAATCCCGAAACATCCTTTGTAGTTTCGGCCAAGAGATACAAATAGCATTAGAATCTTAATCTTGGTCTTGAAGAAAAGAAACATAATGATAATAATAGATCCTTACCCTTACTATAGGAGCTGACACACCTTGCTTGAAGTCCCACAAATATTCTAATTGTGGAGACTAGTTAGTGATCAAAAAGGTTTGACTTTTGGTGTTAATGGACAATCGGCTAGGCCTAAGAGAACCTGCTTTCGGCTTTTGGAAGGTTGAGAGAAAAGAAAAAAGAAGAGAAGAAAGGTGAAGAAATTGGCTTGCTTTGCTAGAGTTTTCGGTTTTGGCAAAATAGCAGAGAAGAGAGGATTTTGCTAGGAAATTTTGGCAGAGAGAAAAGGAGAAAGAAAGAATGATGAATGGCCTCTCTTCTCCTCCTATTGCCGAAATTACTAGGCCTGGTGTCCCTTACTTGGCGATCACTTCTCTTATCTTTATCACTTTATTTAAAATTAAAGAATAACCCCTCAATTATCTCTTTGAAAATAATCTAAAATAAATCATCATTTATTTACCCCTTAGCCAAAATTTTAAAAGAATTTAAACTCCTCCCTTAGTGCCTTAATGCCGTCCATTACCTCTTCTCCATGGCGAAAAATAAAACTTTCATTCGCTCCTTGACTCGAACACAAGCCTTCCTCGCCTTTGTATGGCGTCATTCCCAGAGCCTTAAGTGGCATCTCAAGCCACTTTTCCAAGCCAATTGTGTGTCAAATTCCTCTACTAATTTTATTAAGGCCACCTTGTTTTAGTTTCCTCTTTTAAACTTAACATTTCTAAAACATTTCCTTACATTTCCAAGTTTCCAAAATGTTCACTTTCCTCTTTTAAACTTAACATTTCCAAGTTTCCAAAATGTTCACTTTCCTCTTTTAAACTTAACATTTCCAAGTTTCAAAAATGTTCACCATACATTCATAACACATAAGACATGCCATTTCAGATAATTAAATCAAAAATGCATAGGCCCATTTTAGGATGTTCTGCTTCTACCCCTTAAAATAATTTCCTCCTCGAAATTGCACGGCTAAAATAAATGAGGGTATTCTTTGTCGCATTGCCTCTTCCGCTCCCACGAAGCTTCCTCCGATCCATGATTGTGCCACAACTCTTTGACTAGGGAACCGACTTCCTCCGTAATATTTTCACGTCTCGTTCCAAGATCTGAATCGGCTCTTCCTCGTAGGATAAGTCGGCCTTAGCTCCACTTCTTCAACTGGTACCACATGAGATGGATCCGATCGGTGCGACGTAGCATGGATACATGGAATACGTCGTGCATCATTTGCAACTCGGTGGCAACTCTAGCTGGTATGCCATCGTCCAACTTCGCTTCAACACTCGATAGGGTCCTATAAACCTTGGACTTAACTTCCCTTTGCGATCAATCTCATCACCTTCTTCCAAGGTGAAACCTTAAGGAATACCTGGTCTCCCACATCAAATTTGATTTCCTTCCATTTAAGATCTGCGTACGACTTCTGCTTATCAGATGCTTCCTTCAACCGTGTACGAATTATCTCAACCTTCTCTTCAGACTCTGCTACTAATTCTGGCCCCAAAACTCGACGTTCCCCTAATTCAATCCAACACGTAGGAGTTCGACACCTCTGACCATACAACGCTTCATACGGTGCCATCCAAATGCTAACTTGATAGCTATTATTGTACGCAAATTCCGCTAGAGGTAAATATTCTTCCCAACTTCCTCTGAAATCCATCACACAACCCCTCAACATATCCTCCAATACTTGGATTACCCGTTTAGATTGCTCGTCCGACTGTGGATGAAAGCCATAGTGAAATCCAATTTAGTGCCTAAAGCCTGATGTAGCACTTTCCAGAATCGAGAAGTAAACCTTGGGTCCCTATCCGAGATGATCGATAGAGGAACTCCATGCAACCTTACAATTTCGGACACATACAACTTTGCCAACTTTTGTAGAGAATAATCAACTCTCACCGGAATAAAGTGCGCGGACTTGGTCAGACGGTCCACTATTACCCATACCGAGTCCTTCTTAGTAGGCGTAAAGGGAAGCCCACTAACGAAGTCCATGGTAATTCTTTCCCACTTCCACTGCGGAATCTCGATTGGCTGAAGCAATCCCGATGGAACTTGGTGTTCAGCCTTAACTTGCTGACACATTAGACATTTCCCCACGAATTCAATAACTTCTCGCTTAAGATCAGGCCACCAAAACTGTTCCCTTAGATCCCTATACAGCTTGGTGCCTCCGGGATGCATTGCATAAGGGCTACCATGCACTTCCCGAAGAATCCTCTGTCTTAACTCATCGTCCCTCGGCATACATACCTTTCCTTTGAAGCACAATACTCCCTCATCACTAACACCATAGTCCCCTAACTCTCCGTTCTGTACTTGTTGTAACTTAACACTTAGGTCCTCATCCACCAACTGACTTTCCTTTACCTCATTCAACCATGTTGGTTTGACTTGCAATTCTGCCAGCAGACTTCCATCATCATACAAACTCAAGTGTGCGAATAGTGCCCTCAGATCCGACACCACCTTCCGACTTAGCACATCTGCTACCACATTCGCCTTGCCCGGGTGATACTCTATTGAACAGTCATAGTCCTTCAGTAATTCCACCCACCTTTCTCAGATTAAGTTTAACTCCTTCGAGTCAATAGATACTTAAGGCTCTTGTGGTGCATGTAGATTATCGACTTTTCTCCATAAAAATAGTGCCTCCACACCTTCAAAGCAAAGACCACTCCGCCAACTCCAAGTCATGGGTTGGGTAGTTAACCTCATCTGACCTTAATCGCCGAGACGCATAAGCGACTACTTTACCATCATGCATCAGAACACATCCTAATCCCGTATGCGAAGCGTCACAGTACACCACAAAATCCTTTCCTGCCTCCAGTTGAATCAACACCGGAGCTTCAGTCAAAACCCTCTTGAGCCTTTTAAAGCTCTCCTGCTGCTTATCCGTCCATACAAAGGGTACTTCCTTCCTTAACAACTTTGTTAAAGGCGCGGCTATCGACGAGAATTCTTTTACAAACCTTCTGTAGTAGCCTGCCAATCCCAAGAAACTGCGAATCTCAGCCACTGACCTAGGTCGTTTCCAATCCAACACCGCTTCAATCTTTCTAGGATCCACCCTTATTCCTTCAGCAGATACCACATGTCCTAAGAATGCCACCTCCTTTAGCCAAAATTCACACTTGCTGAATTTGGCATAAAGCTTTTTCTCCCTTAACACTTACAACACAATCCGGAGATGCTCATCATGCTCGTCTTCCGACTTGGAGTACACTAGGATGTCGTCGATGAACACAACGACGAACCGATCCAAATAGGGTTGAAAAACCCGGTTCATCATATCCATGAACGCGACTGGGGCATTGGTCAACCCGAACGGCATTACTACAAACTCAAAATGGCCGTATCTTGTCCTAAAGGATGTCTTATGGGTATCCGTCTCCTTTACCTTCAACTGATGATATCCTGACCTTAAGTCGATCTTTGAGAACACTGCCGCCCCTTTAAGCTGATCGAACAAGTCATCAATCCTTGGCAAAGGATACTTATTCTTGATGGTCAGCTTATTCAACTGACGATAATCTATACACATTTGCATAGTTCCGTCCTTCTTCTTCACAAACAAGACTGGTGCTCCGCACGGAGACACACTGGGCCGGATAAACCCACGATCAAGTAATTCCTAAATTTGAGCCTTGAGCTCAACTAACTCTTATGGCCTCATTCGGTATGGAGCGATTGACACAGGAGCTGTTCCCGGTAGCAAGTCTATTCCAAATTCCACCTCCCTATCTAGGGGTATTCCAGGTAACTCCTCTGGAAAACATCTACAAAGTCTCTTACCGTTCTAACTCCACGAATTCCCCTTCCTTCGTGATCCACAAAGACTAACAAAGGCCAAAATGCCTTGCATCCTTTTGAACCATTTTCTCGCCTTCAATGCCAAAACTACGTTAGACAAGTAGTTTCTTCTTTCTCCTATCATTACTACCACTTCATCTTCCGGGGTCCTTAATTCCATTCGTTTAGCCACACAATCCAATACGGCTCGGTGCTCTACTAACCAATCCATACCAAGTATGAGGTCAAATTCTCAAAGGTAACTCCATTAAGTTAGCACAAAGCTCACTCCACAATTTCTAGGGATACACTCAAAGATCTTATCCACCACTACGCTTTGGCCTAATGGGCTTTCTACCATCTCCCTATCGAAAAGTTCGAGTCTAGGCCTAGTGTTTCCACTACACTACATGTAACATAAGAATGGGTCGAGCCCACATCAATAAGAGTAAAATAGGGCTTGCCATGACTGAGGAACGTACCGGTTATGACGTCCGATGCGTCTCCATCCTCCTTCTGGCGTACTGCGTAAACCAAACCCGGCTGTCTAGCTTCAGCAACACCTCTGCCCGGTGTTCCACGTCCTCTACCAGTACCATTTCCTCGATTATTCAGACCACGACCTCACTGAGGCTGCTGTCCACCTCTACCAGCCTGATTTACATTCTGAGCTACTGGATGATTCCCATCTGGTCTTATTGGACAGTCCTTGATCATATGGTCCTTTGACCCACATCTGAAACACCCACCTATCTTCTTCTAGCATTTGCCTAAGTGTTTCTTCCCACACTGCTCACAAGTACGGTATTGCCCTCTAATACCAGTTTGCTGACCTCGCGGCCCATCAGCTCTAGGCCTTTTCTGAGCATTCCCAAAAGATCCAGATGACCCAAATCCTCTCTTCTGCTTATTTCGGTCTGTGTTCTGCCTCACAGAGTCCTTAATTCCTTCTACTATTTTAGCTTTCTCTACTAAAGCAGAAAACTCCTGCTCTTGATGTGGAGCGACTAACAACCTCAAATCATCCCTTAGTCTGTCCTCAAATCAGACACACCGCTCATGCTTTGTTGCCACCACTCCTCGAGCATACCAGCTTAACCTCAGAAATTTGGCTTCATACGCTGCTACTGACTTGTTCCCTTGAACCAGCCCTAAAAACGCCTTCCTCTGCTCATCAATATAACGTGTACAGGCATACTTCTTCTGATATGCCACCTTAACATATTCCCAGGTCAGATCCTCAACTGTGGCACCATCCAGAACTGTAAACCACCATTGATACGCTTCATCGCGTAGCAGTGCCATCATTTTAACTTTTCTTTAGGAGTCAGATCGAGCTCGTCCATAATGCACTCAGTCACCTCCAACTAGTATTCAACTGTACTGGGTGCCACACCAGACACTCCACGGAACACCTTAGCTCCGTTGGCTCAGAGTCGCTCGGGTACAGATTTTTGAGCTCCCATATTCCCTTCAGCACCAGCCACCATTTCAAGAACTCGTAGCACAGCCTGTGATACAGCATCTTTTCCCGTCTGATCTTGCTGCTCAACACCAACAGCTAGTGGTGATGGTGGCGGTGGTACCTCATTCTCAGATCCTTGTCCCGATCTAACGGGTTCTGACACGGTCATTCTACCTCGACCGCGTCCTCATACATTGCGACCATGTCCCCTAGAGCTCATTTCTACGATCGCGCTTTAGTCTGGTTTAAGAAATTTTATGAATTAGCCCTTATTCCACCGATTATTCACAAGAAGTTTTATGGCAGAAAGTTTAATAGGGGTTCTTTCGATCATTCAAAGTTTCAAGTCTTCTATCTTAATTCACAGAAAAGCACATCCATTCTATAGTATCTCACATACATTCACTCTTGGACATTTCATCTCCTATCCTATCGGGTATTCTCGTAATTTATCCTACAGGGGTATTTTTGTAATTTGTCAAAATAAGGTTCCTTGGTGTTTTTGTCAATAAGGGTATTCTGGAAATTTTGCATTCTCGAGGGTATTTTGGAAATTTTGAAATCCGAGGGTATTTTGGTACTTAACCCGGGTAAATTTGTAAATCTTGATAAATCAAGGGTACTTTGGAATTTACAAAACTTGAGGGTTGTTTTTGAGAAATTATTTTCCAAATCAGTGTTGTTGTAAAATTTTTGAAGATCAGGGGTCGTTCTGGTAATTTTATAACTCGGGGGTATTTCGGTAATTTATAGGTTAGGGGTAATTTCAAATTTTTTTTCCATAATCAAGGCATTTTGATATTTTGTAAATTTAGGGTTTTTGAACAAAGTAATGAAATTTTGTTAAGAACTGTGGGTATTTTGAAAATTCATAAACCAAGGGCATTTTTGTAATTTTACCACTAGGGGTATTTTAGTAATTTTTCAAATTAAGAAGAATATTTCAGAAAAATTTTATAGAATAGTCTTTACAAATCAAAAGGATAATTTAGTAATTTTAAAAAAACAAGGGTTTCCATAAAAATACGGCTAGTCCCTTTCGGGTTTTAGTTAGGGGTTTAGCCCGTGTATAAGTCCTCTTGGTTAGGGTGAACCGAGGCTACGCACCATGTAGGATTCGAGTGGAGAGGAGGTGAGTCACGCGGACTGCTTAAATACCAAGCTCCCACCGAAACCAATCCTAGACATGCGCACCATGGTTGCCACACCCTAACTCGGCGACTTAACCACAGGTTTGTTTAATTAGGCATTTAAGTCTTATGTAATTGTTGGGGTAACTAGGCCTAGGGTTCAAGTACCTATCACACTAATCTAAGTTCCATTCCATTTCTACCCCTTCTACAAGTCATAATATAAATCACACAAGAGATCGGAGTACTTATCTGGTGGACTTCGGGTCGGAGACTTGTGGGCCATGCCAGAAAATCCTGCTTAATTCACAAAAATTCTTTTTGGGCTTAACTTTGAAAACATTTTGGGCCCTAAACCCAAGACCAAGAGTTTAAAATTGGGCTCTGATACCAAATTAAAACACCCCAAATCGGGCCCACGAGCCTCTACCGGATATGGTATGTTCCTCGGTGTAAACCGGTTCAAAATTCTTTTGTGACATTGGAAACAGAACGATGTGATTTAAAAGAAAGATTGTTTTTGGGTTGGGCTCAGGTTGAAAACAAGTTAATTTTTTATATTTGAAATCCTTTGATTTTAGGTGACAAAACATTTAGGGTTTAGTTCATGATAAATTCACTTAGTTTTTTTTTTTTAAAAATCTTTTATAGCAGGATAAGTAGAAGTAAAATAAAATAATTCAACTATGGCCTTATTACATCAAATAATTCCTAAAAATAAATTCAAAGTACTTAAAATAAAAAGAGTCCAAAACAAAGTAAAATCTAAACTTCACATGGCCTCCACTAAGCTCCTGCCGACCCGGCCCATCACTGATTGTCAACTGAAAAGTGATCCCACAAGGGGTGAGTCAAACAGACTCAATGTGTAACCAACACTAAAATTTAACAATTTAGGCATATGTTCACATATTACATGCATATTCATATAACATATAGGAAATAATGATGCAACCCGAACCCAAACCTATATGCCATCCGCTACACATCACCCGTACCATCCTGCACACCGTGGGGACTACTAAGTCAACCCTCCATCCGCTACACACCATCGAAGGCAATCGCTGCAGTCGACGTGCTCATCGCCCTTATAAAATTCGTGGCATAGCCACCAGATTAAATAATTGTGACCGAAGTCACCACATTCAGATAATGTGATCGAAGTCACCACATTCAGATATCGTGGTATTAAACCACCACATTCACTTCCCCTTTTACAATAACCCGTATGCCCATGTCATACAAAACATGCCAAATTCTTAAATCACATACTTATAATTTCATATGTGTGCCTTAACAGATATTTTTCATAGTCCTAGTAGGAGTAGGAAACGTACCTGAGTACTTTGTACCATAGCATGGTACTTTAGCCATATTCACATTCTTATAAACATGCTCATATTAAATTTTAGCCATAAATCTTATTAAAAGATAGTGTAGGTACACACCGATTAAACAAGGTTTCCAATCCAAATCCGAAAAGCTTGATCTAATGCCTTAGATCTTAAATCTCTACATTTAATCAATCATTTAATACTTAGTAAAGAGCCATTCTACCATAAATCCAAATCCTAGTAGGATTAGTACACTAAAACTTACCTTGGTGCCAAATCCCAAATCTTCACTATACTCTTCTTGTATTCACCAAGATTTAAATCACTTCAACAAATTAGTTTGACCTTTTTAAGCGAAAAATAGATCTTAATCAACAATTAAGGCCTTGGTCGAATGTATATATGGACTTACCTTGAAATTCTCAAATCCCGGAATATTGTAGACTCATTTCCTTGTAATCGACTGGTATTAAATCCCTTCATAGATTAGTTTTTGGCTTTTAAATCATGTAAGAAAATAGATCTAGTGCTAAAATAAGCCTTGGTATCTGTGTTCATATGTCTTACCTTGAATCTTTAAATCCCTAAAAGTAGTCTCTTCTCCCGGTAGTCGACAATAGACAAAATCCCGAAAGATCCTTTGTAGTTTCGACCAATGATACAAATAGCATTAGAATCTTAATCTTGGACTTAAAGAAAAGAAACATAATTATAATAATAGATCCTTACCCTTACTATAGGAGTCGACACACCCTTGCTTGAAGTCCCACAAATATTCGGCTATGGAGACTAGATAGTGATTAAAAAGGTTTCAGCTTTTGGTGTTAATGGACAATCGGCTAGGCCTAAGAGAACCTGCTTTCGGCTTTTGGAAGGTTGAGAGAAAAGAAAAAAGAAGAGAAGAAAGGTGAAGAAATCGGCTTGCTTTGCTAGAGTTTTCGATTTTGGCAAAATAGCAGAGAAGAGAGGATTTTGCTAGGAAATTTCGGCAGAGAGAAAAAGAGAAAGAAAGAATGATGAATGGCATCTCTTCACCTCTTATTGCCGAAATTACTAGGCCTGGTGTCCCTTACTTGGACGTCACTTCTCTTGTCTTTATCACTTTATTTAAAAATTAAAGAATAATCCCTCAATTATCTCTTTGAAAATAATCTAAAATAAATCATCATTTATCTACCCCTTAGCCAAAATTTTAAAAGAATTTAAACTCCTCCCTTAGTGCCTTAATGCCGTCCATTACCTCTTCTCCGTAGCGAAAAATAAAACTTTCATTCGCTCCCTTCGCGACTCAAACACAAGCCCTCCTTGCACTGTGTATGGCGTCATTCCCAGAGCCTTAAGTGGCATCTCCAAGCCAATTTTCCAAGCCCAATTGTGTGTCAAATTCCCTCTACTAATTTTCTTAAGGCCATCTTGTTTTAGTTTCCTCTTTTAAACTTAACATTTCTAAAACATTTCCTTACATTTCCAAGTTTCCAAAAATGTTCACTTTCCTCTTTTAAACTTAACATTTCCAAGTTTCCAAAAATGTTCACTTTCCTCTTTTAAACTTAACATTTCCAAGTTTCCAAAAATGTTCACCATACATTCATAACACATAAGACATGCCATTTCGTATAATTAAATCAAAAATGCATAGGCCCATTTTCAGGATGTTACAATTAAACACTTCAATGATCGACTCTAATATATATATAGATATATACATTAACATTTCTACTAGCACCACGAATCATGGATAAACAACTCTAGATAACTATCATAACATATATATATACATGCTCAAACTAAGCTTTTAACTTAGGGTTAACGATGAAGAAAGAAAGGCTGTTGCCAAAATCTAGTTTGGTGGCTTTGCCACAAAATAATTAAATGGTGATTGCCTCTAGTTAAATTGGCTATACAAAATATTTTAATGGCTCAATGCCTAGTTCGGTGACTTTGTCACAATCTAGTTCGATGGCTCGCCACAAATATAAGATGGCTTAATGCCTACGATTGGTGTGATGGCGGGGTGGGTTGACTTGATCCCTATAGGTGTGATGGTTGGTACGGGTGGTGTGTTGTAATATCCGGGATAGGGGCTATTTTGTTGTTGCATTGTTTGCATGTGTTTGTGCCGCAAAGTCGTTGTTTTCATGTTTTGGGGCTTAGGTGTAAGCTTGGTGCAAGCTTTGAGTGGTAGGAAAATTTTAGTTTTAGGCTCGGGAGAGAAAGTTGAAGAAGTTGGGGTTAATAAGTATTCTTTGGTGAATTTTAGCACAAGAAAGGAGGCGGTGGAGTGGCAAGCTAGGCGCCACTTCTTAACATTTCCAAGTTTCCAAAATGTTCACCATACATTCATAACACATAAGACATGCCATTTCAGTATAATTAAATCAAAATGCATAGGCCCATTTTCGGATGTTACAATTAAACACTTCAATGATCGACTCTAATATATATATAGATATATACATTAACATTTCTACTAGCACACAACTCTAGATAACTATCATAACATATATATACATGCTCAAAATAAGCTTTAAACTTATCTAGAAACACTTAACCATTAACAACTGTACGAGCTTAAATACCTATTAAAACACACAAGTAAGGTATAAGCAAAAGAAATAGCCAATACGCATGGCTACATTATAAACAAAATTAGATGCCATCGATTACAACTTAATCTAGCTTATACATGCCTTTTTAATAAAAACTAAGTTTATAAGTGCCAAATAGGCTGATAGTGTGGATGACTTTCTTGACGATCCCTCTTGAGCTCGTAGCTTTAACCAAATCTATAAAACAGAGGAGAACATATCACACAAGTAAGCTCACTAGCTTAGTAAGTCTTAAGCATTTACGAATCAATAATCATACATTCCAACATTTAGTCCATATAGATATATAATGACTTTAAAATCCAAATAATTTAACTAATAATTCCACTATGGCCAAATTGCCATTTCTTTAACTTTGTATCTATTATTTCCCTCGTCGAAAACATACAACCTTCCAAAACACTTTACACCTTAAATATTCACATATTCCACCATTAACAAACTTAACATTTACCTCAATCGTATACAATTAGTCATATATACATGTATGCATCTTTGATAACTTTCACTTTTAACATTTGCACATTTGACCGAATTTCAAAGATATTACCAAGCTTATATTTCCATATACATATCACACTCATTAATGAATAAATCAAATGCACATATCATAAAAACTCATTACTAAAATCTTTAACCATTCTATCACTTATGTAATTTGAAAGGAAAGATAATCACTTACCTTGTTCCTTGCATCTATAAACCTTTATATTTACATTTCTCCTTGTGAAGGGTTCATAATACATCACCGACATTAAGCCTGCTAGACCCGAGGTCTGAATTTGATCACCGATATTTAGCCTGCTAGGCAATAAGCCTGATATACATCACCGGCATAGGGCCTACTAGGCTCAAAGCCTGAATTACATCACCGGCACAAGGCCTGCTAGGCATTTAGCTCGATAAGTAACACTGGCACGAGGCCTGCTAGGCATTCACCGATAAGTAACACCGGCACGAGGCCTACTAGGCTTAAAGCCCGAATAACCACATAATTAATCCAATCTTTCAATACACATATTTAAATACTAATTTCACCAACACACTATATATCTCATATTACTTTCACATTTCATATCAAATACACTTATTCATATCACATTTACAAAATGTATATTCAATCCAATTCAACACTTTTACATTCGGTTAACTCATAGTTTTATACTCAAAATTATCAAATACCATCATTTAACATATTCATAATTAACTCTTTAATAGTTATTTGTTTAAGGACTTACCTCGACTGTCGACGGACTACGTAGACCGGCTATTCGATAACCTTCATCTTTCCCCGATCCAAATCTGTTTTTCTTTGTTCTTGATCTAAACACATTAAAATTCAGCTCATTCAAGTACATTTCATTTCAATTTAGTCCCTAAACACATAAATGGGCAAATTACCATTTTACCCCTAGGGTTTCACATTTTTACAATTTAGTCCTATTTGCACAAAACACCAAATACACAAAATTTCACTACAACACCTCGGGGCGAATGTTCACAAGGACCATACAAGTCCATTTCTTTCATTTATTTTGCATTTTAGTCCCCTCAAAATTTCATTTTTGCAATTTAGCCCAAAATACTCAAATTCACTAAAATTTCTAATACAAAACATACTAATCTTTAACATAGCTTTAATTTAAAATCATCAAACATCAAAAACCTCAAGAACACATCAATGGAAAAACACAAAATCATCATCAAAATCACAAATTGAGACATGGGTTTTGAAGTACACAAAGCAACGATCTCAAAAACATAAAAATTATCAAAAATCGAACAAAAACGAACCTTTAATTTAGCTTGGAGATGGCCGAACTTAGCTAGGTTTTATTTCTTTTCTTTTTCTTCACTTTCGGCATCAAGAAGATGGACATGGAAATGTTGTTTCATAATTTTGTTTTTATTATTATTAACTTAATTCATAATTTACTTAAATAACCTTTATACTTTAATATATAAATAATAATAAGGTTAATCTTGGCATATGCCATCCACTAACTCTTAGGATGGGCTAATTGCCCTTTTAATACCCCATATTAAAAAGCCATAATCAATTTAGCATATTTCACTATAGTTTGCAACTTTTACATTTTTCGCGATTAAGTCCTTTTATCTAATTAAACACACAAACGATCAAATTTTCATATGAAATTTTCCCACATCATAAATCATATATTTTTAGCACAGAATATAATATTTAAAAAATTTTCAAACTTGGATTCGTGGTCTCGAAACCACCGTTCCGATTAGGGTCAAATTCGGACTGTTACAGGCTGGGTTTGGGGTGTTACATTTTATGGTATCAAAGCCCAGTTGCAAAACTCGGTTGTGGTTTGGGTTCAAAATCATTTTCAAAGCTGTTTAAAATTTTAATTTATACATGCATGTTCTAAAGGAAGTTTGGCACCACGGTATCCGGCACCAAGTCAAGTAAGTTTATGTTTTTATTTTATAATTATTGCGTTATGACTATGGAAAGAAAACGCACAAAATAGAAATACTCTAGAACTTTTAGCTTTAGGAGTTAAAACTATAGAGATTGAGACTTTAAGATACGTTTTGCGAAAATGACTTTACTTCTTATACTCCATAAAACATTGTTTAATAAACATTGAATAGTATACTGATCATAAGACTCTTAATTAGATTAAATCGACTTAGCAAAGATGAGCACTAGAGGACGTGGACGTGGTAGAGGCCGAGGTGCTAGGGCTAGATCTTCAGCATCGGGGCATGTTTCCGAAAGGGAGGTGTTGGCATCGCTAATGGCTGAGATAGGATCTCATGATCGAACTGGGGTTGATAAGCTGACTCAGATAGTTAAGGAGGTATTGGAGGAAGTTAAAGGAATCGGTAAAGCACTTCAAGTTGGGTGTGTGGACTGTAAGAAGAAAAGAGATCACGGTTCTTTTGGGTCACAGTCTCGTTCTGTGAAGCGTGTTAAGGCACGTCTAAACTTTTTGGCTTGCGATTATTACAGAAGGCGTCATCCGGGTGAATGATGGAGGAGGTCTGGAGCATGTTTGAGATGCGGGCCTAAGGAGCATAAGGCTCGAGATTGTTTCATCACCATTAAGTTAGGTATGTTTTGGTTGGACATGATGTTTGAATGTAGAAAATTTTAAGTATAAGTGGTAGATAACTGCTTGCTTTTGTGGTTAAATGTTTGGTTGTGTGTAAGAGGATTCAAGATTAAGTTAAAAGTACATTAGTGTTATTAAGGTCAGAGTGTGCAGCAAAAGCATAGTGGTGTGACTTGAGCGGTGCGTTTAGTAGTTGGTTGGAAATTTTGAGGACAAAATTTCTTTAAGGAGGGTAGAATTATAACATCCCAAAATTGGGCCTAGTAGAATTGGGCCCAATGGGCCTTAGACGTAAGGAGCGTTTAAAATTATTGAGAAACAAGAGAACGACATTATTTCAAGTTGGACTTATTAGGAAGGTGAATTTGGAAAGTTACGGAGTTTCTAGGTAGTTTCGGGTTCAAGTTCGACTATAGGAAAATTTTTATGTTTAAGCCCTTAAGGGGGAGAAGGTAAGTGGCATCAATGCTTATGGAAATAAGTGAGTAAATTGCTAGCATAAATGAGCATATGGTAAAGAGGATGTGGCACCACGTGAAGGGCTTTAGGGGAAGAGGTTCGAATCCCACTTGGTGCAAATTTTGATTATTTTTTTGTGCTATTCATCCATAGTGTCAGCCATGGTGGTATTCTAGGTAAGGAAGACTTTTTAATTTTGGAAAGGTGGCTAAGGAAATAAGGTAAGGATAAGTGGAAGGAAGGAAGAAAGAAGAAAAGGAAAGAGTAGGGAACATGTTGGCAAAAGTGAGGAAGATGTTTTGGAAACGATTTTGGTCAACATTTTTCCTTTAGGAAAAAGGGCAATACATGGTTTGTAGGGGGAAAGGGATAGCTAAATTTTCTTTAGGCAATTGGAAAATTTTGGTGCTTGAGAGGTTGTTTTCTCCTTAGCTTTTTGGTGTCATTTTCTTTCTCCAAATTTTTCCTCTTAGTCGTAACTCCAAAGCCAAAAAGGAGCCAATTGAGTTTTGTAAGTTTTAGGACATGTAAAGTTTTCTTCTTTGGAGCATTTTGAGTTTTCTTTTTCCCAATTTCTTCCCTCACTTGCCAATACTCTAAAGCCAAAACTGTGCACCTTTCTCCTTTGTCTTGCCGAAAATTTCAAGCCATTCTTTGCTGCTACTTATCATTCTCTTAGCCTTGGTTTCGAAAGTTGATTGGTAAGTGGGTGATTAGGCCGAATATTGGTGGTAAGATGTTACTATTTATTTGATGTTTTGCGCCGCTCATGTGATTCTATTTTGTGGTGATGATATCAACTTCTTGCTTTTGTGAAAGGGGCGAATATTGGATGAAGGCTAACCCCTTTGGTACATCACTTATTTATTTTTAGGAACTCGTTGCAATAGCCCAAGTGCAAGGCTAGATTTTAGAACACTAGTAGGGAAAGATCACGATTGTGGGGGCAACGAAGAGTGGTTCTTTAGGAAATCAAAATCAGGTGTGTAATCTCATACCTCTCTGAATATTTGCATGAAATGTTTTATGATTCGGTGGAAAGATCGAAAAATTAGAAATCGGCATCTGTGACCACACGGGCGTGCGTATGTTCGTAGTGTTAACCTTATTTTGCAATGAAACAGTTTTTGGTTAGCAACAGTGATGTGATTTTGAAACAAATCACGAAAAATAGGAGAAAGGGAATTAAAAGGTGAATAAGGTATAGAATTAAAGCTTACTGTGTCTATTTTTATATGAAAGAAATAGAGTAGGAAGAGGAATGTTATATTCTGTGATATTTTAATTTTAGTGAGACTAGTTCTGAATGACTTCGTGGTTTTCTGTTCTATCTTGGAAAAATCATTCAAAATTGTACAAAGTGAATTAGGAGTTATATTTTATATTTATAGATTCCTTAGTGAGTCTATTTTTAATAGAAATAAGTGGGAGCAACATATGAAAACTGTAAAAGGAGATATCTGAATTTAGGGTAAGAGAGGTCAGAACCGTTGGTTAGTGAAGTAGGAGAAACTATAATGAATAAACTGTACTAAATGGATAAGCCAAAAATTCTGGAAAAATTGTAGTAAGAAGATATATGAGTCTAGTTTCAAGGAAAATTTACGGATCTAAATTTCAAGTTTCCTAACTCGAGTTATAGTCAATTTAGTCAATTTAACGTGGATGGACAGTTTCAATTTTTATGCCCCAAATTAGTAGTTAAGTCCGGGGTTGTGAAATTACCAAAATAACCTTGGAGGGTAAAATTACTGAATTACCGATTTATCGAAATGCCCCTATGGGTAGATTTATCGAAGTGCCCCTATGGGCCGATTCATTAAAAGTATTCAATAGATTAATGGTTGTTATTTATATGTGGATATTTTATGTTATTATATATGTTGCATCTCTACATATTGCATGGGATGGGAAAATTGAATGAAGAGAAGTGTAGACCGATGGCATTGCCACAAATTCTGATAATTGCTATGTGCCAATTTAAATATGGCTTTGTGCCATCGTGATTAAGGCTGTATGCCGATTACATTACCGTATATGATTCTGGTGGCTCAGCTACAAATATTATAAATGGCAGCTTGACTACAAATTGGAGAGACTGGTGGGGTGGGTTGACTTGATCCCCACAGAGAGATTGGTTGGTACGGGTGGAGAGATTGGTTGGATTGGGTCGGGTTGCATTACGTTATCTGCATTATCATGATTATAGGGCTAAGGCCCAATTTGTTTATTTATAGGGCTAAAGCTCATTTTGTTTATATATATGGGCTTTGGCCCAGTTGTTTCTGTATGGGTTTTGGCCCAGTTAATGACCGGTAGGGGGATTATACACTGAGTTCCAGTAACTCACCCCTCTTTCTTAATCCTTGTAGGTAATACTCAGTGATGTGGACTTGGGCCATGGATGACTCGGTGGAGGCCATACTTTAGAAATGGCGTTCTCGAACTTTAGTAAATTTCATTTTCTACTTTATTATATTACTTTTACTATTTTGGGTTTTGAAGTTGTAATAAGGCCTCTGGGATATGTTTTATTTTTCTTTACAATTAGACGTACTTAATATCTTTCTTGAATTGTTTTAAATGGGGATTTTCTAAAATCATTAATAACGGTTTTCCACAATTGATTAACAAATGGATTTTACAATATGTTTATAAATAATTTAACTCGGAGTTTCTTTCGAAATTATAAACGTTATTTTAAAAGTCACGGCTTCTTAAAATATCACGAATTTGAATATCAAATCTTCAATTAACTCTCGAGATTTATAGTATTTTATCGAAGGTTTTTATTTAAAATTAATTTCTTAAATAACACCTGTTTAAGTACGAATAACAAATTCTTTATACGATTTCTCCATGTGACATGTCAGATCCGGTCATAACGCATGGGCCAGGTTTGGGGTGTTACAAAATCGAAAAGAGTTTATTAAAGAGGATAATGAGAAATCGGTGACCACTCCTACCCGAGGTAGAAGACTTG
The DNA here is from genome assembly GCA_025506655.1 of Gossypium rotundifolium. Taxonomy (NCBI): domain Eukaryota; kingdom Viridiplantae; phylum Streptophyta; class Magnoliopsida; order Malvales; family Malvaceae; genus Gossypium; species Gossypium rotundifolium. The sequence goes on from CP106723.1 coordinate 50,967,756, forward strand.
GAAATAGCACTTTGACTAGAGTCAACAGAGGTGGGGTTAAAGAGTCAGCGGTCATCTGAAGCTAGGACTCCTGCTAGAACATATGCCATTCGTGCACGAGAGGAAGCCTCGATTCTTGATGTTATTGGAGATACTTTTTCTATCTTTAATGTTAGTGTGTATGCATTAATTGACTCGGGGTTGACGCGTTCCAATATATGCACTACGTTTGTGACGAAAAAGAATTTACTTGTAGAATCAACCGATTGTGTTGTTAAAGTCATGAATACCTTAGGCCATAGTACTTTTGATTTGTTTTGCAAGTAATGTCCACTGAAAATTTAGGGCTACAACTTTCCTGCCAATTTAATGTTGTTATCCTTCAATGAGTTTGATGTCATCTTGGGTATAGATTGGTTAAATATGCATGATGTTGTGGTTAATTTTCGACAAAAAAGAGTTGAGTTGAAAGGTTCAAATGGTGAAGTAATTTCTATTGAGTCTGCTAGATCAGATAGTGTTTCAGATATAATCTCAGCAATGAAAGCACATAAGTTAGTGTGGAAAGGCTGTAAAGCATTTTTTGCTTACATTTTGGGTTCCAAAGTGTCAGAGAAGAAAGTTAATCAAGTGCCGATAGTTTTTGAATTTTCAAATGTTTTCTTCGAAGAATTATCGGGTTTACCACCAAAGCAAAAGGTTGAATTTGTCATTGAATTAGTGCCCGATACTGCTCCAATTTTGATTGCACCGCATCGAATGGCTCCAGCTGAACTTAAGGAACTTAAAGCGCAGTTGCAGGAACCAATAGATAGAGGTTTTATTAGACCGAGTGTATTGCCTTGGGGTGCACCTGTGCTGTTTGTTAAAAAGAAAGATGGGTCGTTGAGGTTGTGCATTGACTATCGACAATTGAACAAGATGACTATAAAAAATAGGTATCTATTACCTCGTATAGATGACCTTTTTGATCAATTGAAAGGAGCTTTGGTATTTTCAAAAATTGATCTTCAATCGTGATATTATCAGTTGCGAGTGAAAGATGTCGACGTACCAAAGACAGCATTTAGAACTCGCTATAGACATTATGAATTCTTGGTTATGCCATTGGGGTTGACTAATGCTCCAACAACATTTATGGATTTAATGAATCGAGTTTTTTAGCACCATTTTGATCGATTCATTTTTGTCTTTATTAACAACATTTTTATTTATTCTAAAAGTGAAGTCGAGCATGCTCAACATCTAAAGATTGTATTGCAAACTTTGCAAGAAAAGAAATTGTATGCTAAATTTAGTAAATGTGAATTTTGGTCGTATTCTTCGGTCATGTAATCTCGAGAGATGGTATAAGAGTAGATCCAAGCAAAATTTTGGCTATTTTGAATTGGAAAAACCCGCGGAATGTATCTAAGGTACAATGATTTCTAGGGTTCGTTGGGTACTATCATCATTTTGTAAAGAAATTTTCAATTATAGCTTCACCTATGAGAAAACTATTGCAAAGAGCTATCTGTTTCATTTGGTCGGATAAGTGCCAGCAAAGTTTCAAAAGATTAAAAATTTTATTGGCATAAGCTTAAGTGTTGACACAACCTAAATTGAGGAAAGAATTTTTTGTTTTTAGTGATGCCTCTTTGAATGGCTTGGGGTGTTTTTAATGCAAGAAGAAAGGGTCATCGTATACGCCTCTTAGCAACTTAAAGTTCATGAAAAGAATTATCCAATGCGCGATCTAGAAATAGCAATGATTGTGCTTGCTTTAAAAATTTGGTGTTATTGTTTGTATGGCGAAAAGTGTCATGTGTATATTGACCACAAGAGTTTGAAATATTTGATGACTCAAAAAGAATTGAATTTGAGACAGTGGAGATGGTTAGAATTGTTAAAGGACTACGAACTTGTGATTGATTACCATCATGGTAAAGCAAATGTGGTTGTTGATGCTTTGAGCCGTAAATCTCTTTTTGCCCTTCGAGTGATTAATATTGAATTAAAGATAAGGTATGATGGTTCAATCTTAGCTGAACTCAGGGTTAAACCTTTATTTTTATAGGGCATATAAGAGTTACAACTTGTTGATCCGAAGATAGTAGCCAAAAGGAAGATGGTTGAAATTGGTCAAAATACTGAATTTAATATTCGTGATGATGGAAATTTGTACTTTTGCAAAAGGTTGTGTGTACCTAACAATCTACAACTTAGATAAAATTTGTTAAAAGAAGCTCACATAGTAGTGTGTACTCTGTTCATCTGGGAAGTTCAAATATGTATGCTGATTTGAAATAGTTTTATTGGTGGTCGGGAATGAAACGAGAAATTTTTGATTTTGTATCGAAATATCTAGTGTGTCAGCAATTAAAAGCTGAGCATCAAGTCTCATTTGGGTTATTTCAATATATCATTATTCCAAAGTGGAAATAAGACCATGATACAATGGATTTTGTCATAGGATTGCATTTAATGCTGGGAAAGAAAGATGCAATTTGGGTTATTGTGGATCGACTAACAAAATCTACACATTTCATACCTATACGAATGGATTATTCATTGGAAAAATTAGCCAAACTCTATGTTAATGAGATTGTTATATTACTGATAAACCATAATATGAACATATTTTAATCCCACATTTAGCATGTTTTTGGATGATTTATCCCCTTAATTATGGAAATAGGTGCTCCTAATCCTTTGTTTTAATGTTTTATACTCAAGAGAGCACCGGAGGATGAAAAGAATGAGAAACAAGTGAAAATAGAGTAAATGGGCCAAATTATGAAATCGACATGACCTGGGCCCAAGACCACACGACCATGCCTCATTAACAGACTCGAACATGGCCTGGGCTCAAATTACACGGCGTGTGCCACGGGCGTGTTCCTATCGTAGAAAAGAAGAGTTCTATTCGGATTAGGGTTCTTAGAGGAAAAGAAAGGTATTCCAAAAGCCTATAAAAACACCCTAGAGGCCAACCTTTAAGGGGGCGTTCAGCTAGGCCAAAGAGCCAAGCTAGAGGGGCCGAATTATGGGATTCACTCGAAGAAAGCCAGTTGATTCATCTAAAAAAGTCAGAATCATACTCAAGACTGAGGATCTCTCCTTCAATTCCTTCAAGGGGTTTTAGGGTTTTCTTTATGTTTTGTTTTATATTTTCTTCTGAGATGTATTCTTTTATGATTATGAACTAAACCCCTCAAATACCTGAGGGGGATGAAACCTAAGACGGATCTTGTTATTGTTTTTGAGCTGTATAATAAATACTTAACTTGTTCTTAATTATGTGTTCTTAATTCTTGCTTTGATATTTAAGGATATTGATTCAAGTATTGATGTGCTTAGGCAGTGGAGCAAAAGTCCCTGTCTAAGAGTAGATCTAGCATAGCTAAGAGGAGTTGATCGCAACCTAGAAATAGGATGACAAAATCTGCTGGATTAGGGTCAAACCTAATATGAGAGTCTATAGATCGAGTTAATGCAATTCTAGGGGTTTTAATTAGAAAGAGATTTCAATTAATAAACCTAGGGTTGAACGTTAGTAGCATCGAGAGAGGTATTAATATAAATTAGGGAATCCTACGGATCAAGTCAAGTGAATAAATCGTCTGGTTTAGAGTTAGATAACAAGTGAAGTCTAGGTGGATTCTTCCTCGGGTATTGTCTTAATCAATTGGTTTTTCCCCCAAGTACTTCCCCAATTCATTCTCTTTGTCTTAGCATCTTTAGTTTAGTAGTTAGTTAATTTTAGATTTAACAACAACTCCTTTAATTTTTAGGTTAAAGAATAAAAAGAAAGTTAGTATTAGTACTTTTGGTTCCTTTGAGTTCGATAATTAGGTCTTGCCACTAAACTATACTACTGTTCGATAGGTGCGCTTGCTTCAAGTCGTTGTCACAGTTAGTTTTTAGGCTAGATCATTCATTATAAATTTTTAAGACTATGACACACGATCAATTACATGGTGTTCCGTTATCCATCATTTCAAACCGTGATCCGAGGTTTACCACATGATTTTGGGGTAAATTACATGAGGTGCTAGGTACAAAATTGAATTTTAGTACGGCTTTTTATCCTTAAACGGATAGTCAAACTGAATGAGTGATTCAAATTTTAGAAGACATGCTTCGGTGTTACATTATTGAGTTTGATGGTAGTTGGGAGAAATATTTGTCGTTAGTCAAGTTTGCTTACAATAATAGTTATCAAGTGAGCTTGAAAATGGCACTGTATGAAGCTTTATATGGGGGTAAATGTAGAAGTTTGTTGTGTTGGTTAGAGTTGAGTGAAAGGAAGTTTGAAGAGGTTGATTTAATTTGAGATATTGAAGACAAAGTCAAATCAATTTGGGATAATTTGAAAGCCGCAACGGATCGTCAAAAATCTTATGCAGATTTGAAGCGTAAGGATATTGAGTTTGTTGTAGGTAATTGAGTGTTTTTAAAGGTTTCTCCTTGGAAAAGATTCTATGTTTTGGCAAAAAGGGGAAATTAAGTTTGAGGTTTATCGGGCTATTCGAAATCATTGAAAGAGTTGGTCTTGTAGCTTACAGGTTAGCTTTACCCCCAGAACTTGAAAAGAATCATAATGTCTTTCATGTTTCTATGCTAAGGTGATATAAATAAGATCCTTTCCATATAGTTGCTCCTTGTGAAATAGAGATTCAACCTGATATGTTATATTTTGAAAAATCGATCAAGATTTTAACAGGTAAGGTAAAAGAACTCTGAAACAAAAAGGTACCATTGGTTAAAGTATTATGTAAGCATCACGGGGTCGAAGAGGCTACATGGAAAATAGAAGAATTGATGAAATACAGTACCCTAATCTATTTTCTGGTAAGATTTTAGAAGATAAAATTCCTTTAAAGAGGGAGAGTTGTAACAACCTATTTTCAATGATTTCGGAATAATGGTTTTGAGACCACAAATCTGCTGAATAAATTATTAGCTTATTATTATTTTAATGTCTATAGGATATTATTAAGGTCGTAGTAAAATTTCGTTAAGAAATTTTGATGTTTGCATGAGTAATTAAGTAAAAAGGACTAAATCATAAAAAGATTAAAAGTAGAGTTCTATTATTTAAAAGGGTTAAATGGCTATAGAACTTTAAAGTGAAAAGACTTAGATGGTAATTAGACCATTTTTGTAGTTAGTTGAGGAATAAACAAGTTTTGTAAAGTGAAATTTGATGAAATTTGTATTTAGGGATTGATTTGTAAAAATGGTAAAATATATGTTAAATTTAGGAAATAAGGGTTTATTTGGGTTGGTAATTCCTTGATAAACTTGGTTAGTTTGAATGGGGGATTAGAATGTTTAGATTTTAATTTATGAGCTTAAGGACTAAATTGTGAAAGGTTAAAATACTAGGGGAACAATAGTATTTTTGCATAAAAATGAATTATGGATTAAATTGATATTTAGAAGTACTCAATTGAATGAAACTATTTTTTTAGATCACGAATGGGTTGACGATCGCAGAAAAGGGAAGATTTCAGTAGTTCCTGTGTTTCGAAATTACTACAATATAGTCTTGTAAGTTCGTTATATGCTTATTCTTAATTTAATTGAATACCTTATTAGTGATTAATTTTTGAATTTTATTAAGAACTATGTTTAAATATAGAAGTATATTATTATTCAGGCTTTGTGCCTAACAGACTTTTTGCCAGTGTTATTCAGGCTTTCTGCCTAGCAGGCTATGTTCCAGTGTATTAAAAGTTAATATCCATTTGAAAAGTAGTTGTTGATAGAAAATGAGTCTATTATTAAACTTACTAAGCTCTCTTATGCTTATTAGTTTGATTTGATTTTGTAGGACTCTTGGAATCGTTGATTTGATTGGATTAACTTGGAAGGTCACACATTATCATCATCATCTTAGTAGTGATTTTGGTTCTTGCTGTTGTTGGTTAAAGTGGCATGTATTAGGAAAGGTCTTTAGTAATACGATATTTTGGTGAATATGTAAATATTAAAAGTTGATATGTTTATAATTGTTGATATTAAATGGTATTTGAACTTGTGTTGCATAACTAGGTAAGCCTTTTTGAACACTTATATGTAGTAGATGTATAAAGCTTTTTGGTGCAAAGTGTTGGAGTCTGAATGCTTCAATTGTGTTGTGTGTAGTAGCTTAGTAAGTAATGAGATATGATGCTTGATCTGTGATAGGTTTTTGACATGTTTAGATAAGATATGGTTGAATGCATTTGAGGTGCCTTGTTGGCATATTGATTGGATGAATTTATGGTCTATTGATTTGGTTGTTTCATACATGAATTGGTATGTTTTCGATGCCTTGAATTTGGGTACAAAATGCTTGTAGGTACATGTTAGGGTTGGTGATGGAAATGGCTTGAATTTGGCCAATTTCATGTCCATAAAGCCTAAGACACAGGGCATGTGTCTCAACCGTGTGTGACATGTGGCTATGCGACACTGCCGTGTGTCCCCTGTAGGTTTTAAAAGCATTCAAGTCAGGCAATTACACGGTGTAGCACACGGTCGAGCACACGGGCGTGTGAGGCCATTTCGAGTGTTACACGGCATGGCACATGGGCTTGTGACTTGGCCGTGAGACCCAATTTCAAAAGTTACACGGGCATAGAAATGATTTGGAACACGGTCGTGTGTCTCTATTTTGATTGTTACACGGCCTAAGACGCGAGAGTGTGTCAGTGTGAGCCACACAGTCGTGTGGCCCTTACAATTCAATTTTCCAACTTTTTTTTAAATGCTCCAAATCTTTCCGATTTGGTCTTGAATTATTTCTAAAGTGTTTCTAAGGTCTCAAAGGCTCAATTAGAGGATGTTATGCATGTATATGAATGATGATTGATATGTTTATGTTGAGGATTGAAATGTATGTTTTAAAGTTAAGTTTTTATGGTAATGCTTCGTAACGCTATTCCAGAGACGGATACGGTTCAAGGGTGTTTCAACAAGTGAATAAATCCATAAACGGATTCAGGATCTATTCTTCTTGGGTCCTGTTCGATATATTGTGAGTGTAGTTAGTCATGTCTATGTCTCTATCTTATAGGAGTCATTCGTTCTGATGCCCAAGACAAGGCATCTCCCCAATTGAACTTGATAGATGACATATAAGTCTTTTAATCTGTTTGCTTATTTCTAGTTATTCTAAGGAGATGTTTAAGTTCATCTACTAATACAAGTTGTCCTTTTTAGACAACTAATAAGCAACATTTGCTTCCATTTTTCTTTGCGTGCAAAAACCTTGTGAGGACAATTATACTGTCACATCCCAAAAATCAGGTTAGTAGAATCGAGTTAGTAAATCGGGGGCTAGTGAATCAAAAATTATAATTAGGTTAGATAATTAAATTAAAAAGAACATTTCATTTCAATTTAGTCCTTAAACACATAAATGGGCAAATTACCATTTTACCCCTAAGGTTTCACATTTTTACAATTTAGTCCTATTTGCATAAAACACAAAATACACCAAATTTCACTACAACTCCTCAAGGCCGAATGTTCACAAGGACCATACAAGTCCATTTCTTTCATTTATTTTGCATTTTAGTCCCTTCAAAATTTCATTTTTGCAATTTAGCCCAAAATACTCAAATTCACTAAAATTTCTAATACAAAACATACTAATCTTTAACATAGCTTTAATTTAAAATCATCAAACATCAAAAACCTCATGAACACATCAATGGAAAATTTCAAAATATTCGCCAAAATCAAAAATTCAAGCATGGGTCTTGAAGTATTCGAAGCAACGATTTCAAAAACGTAAAAATTATCAAAAACTGAAAACTAAACATACCTTAATCAAGGTAATTTGTTGCTGAAACTTGAAGCTTTTCTATGGTGTTTTCTTTCATTTCATATTCGGCCAAATGAGAAGATAATACATGTGTTTTTTTTTATTTTATGACTTTTGTATATTTAACATATAATATAATATAAAAGTAAACTTATAATATAAAATAAATAAATAATAAAACATATTAATGATTACCTAAACAACCATGCCATCCACTATCATGTTAAATGGGATAATTGCCCTTTTAGGACTCCATTTTAAAAAGCCACTATCAAATGGGTACTTTTTACTATAGTTTATAACTTTTAAGCTTTACACAATTAAGTCCTTTTATTAAATTAAGCACACAAACAATCAAATTTTCATACGAAACTTCCACACATAATAATTCACATATACTAAACACAAAATATATTATTTAAACATTTCTCGGACTTGGATTCGTGGTCTCGAAACCACTGTTCCAATTAGGTTCAAATTCAGACTGTTACATGCCAACTCATTTGGGAGCCTCTACAAGCAAGGGCAAAGGCAAACAAAAGCTTACTTGAGCTTTGTGGTGGAAGCTAGTTCCTAACGTGAGTGATCTTGTGTGCTATAATTAATGCACAAAATAATGAATTAAAGGGGGCTTCAATGATCAAATCATCTAATCTAAGTCCTAGAATTAAGTGTTCTTACTTATCTAATAAACAAGATTATATGTTTCATGAAAGGCTAAGTGTGTGATGTGATTATATATGTTGAATATGTGGCTAAATATGTCATCTGGTGATCGTGTGTCAAAGTCTTAAAAATTTATAAAAAGAATGATAGAACCTGAAAACTAAATAAGACAACAATGGAGGCAAGTGCACCTATCGAACAGTAGTATAGTTTAGTGGCAAGACCGGATTTTCGAACCCAAAGGAACCAAAAGTACTAATACTAACTTTCTTTTTATTATTTAGTCTAAGGATTAAGGGATTTTTTTATCTAATCTAAAATTGACTAACTACTAAGCTAAAGATGCGAAGACAAAGAGAAGAAATTGAGGAAAGACTTGAGGTAAAACTGATTGCTTTAGACAATACCCGAGGAAGAATCCACCTAGATTTCACTTGTTATCTAACTCTGAACCAGATAATTTATTCACTTGACTTGATCCGTAGGGTTCCCAAATTTATATTAATACCTCTCTCGAGGCTCTAACGTCTAACCCTAGGTTGATTAATTGAAATATCTTTCTAATTAAAACCCCTAGAATTGCTTTAACTCGATCTATGGACTCCCATATTAGGTTTGACCTAATCCGGTAGATTTTCGTCATCCTATCTCTAGGGTTGATATCAACTCCGCTTAACTATGCTAGATCTACTCTTAAACAGGCTTGAATCAATATCCATAAAATACCATAACAAGAGTTAAGAACACATAGTTAAGAACAAATCAAGTATTTATCATACAACCCAGATAACAATAACAAGATTCATCTTAGGTATCATCCCCCTCAACTATCTGAGGGTTTAGTTCATAATCATAAAAGAATACATCTCAGAAGAAAATATAAAACAAAACATAAAGAAAACCCTAAAACCCCCTGAAGGAATTGAAGGAGAGATCCTCAGTCTTGAGTATGATTCCTACTTCTTGAGATGAATCAATTGGCTTTCTTCGAGTGAATCCCTGTATTCACCTTCTCTGGCTCGGCTCTTTGGCCTAGCTGAACGCCCCACTAAAGGTTGGCCTCTAGGGTCTTTATATAGGCTTTTGGAATATGTTTCTTTGCCTCTAAGTACCCTAATCCGAATATAATTCTTCTTATCTGCGGTAGAGGCACGCCCATGGCACACGCCCGTGTAAATCATGGCCAGGCGGTGGTCGGGTCTATTGATGAGGCACGACCGTGTATTTCAGGGTCCAGGCCGTGGTCAGCTCTTCTTACGGGGCACAGTCGTGTGGCCTTGGGCTCAGGCCATGTCGATTCCATGATAGGGCCTATTTTCTTCGATTTCGGCCCGTTTCTCATTCTTTTCATCCTTCGGTGCTCTACTGAATATAGAACATGAAAACAAAGGATTAGGAGCACCTATTTCCATAATTAAAGGGATAAATAATCCAAAAGTAAGCTAAATGTGGGATTAAAATATGTTCATTTTATGGTTTATCAAATACCTCCACACTTAAGCTTTTGCTTGTCCTCAAGCAAAATTCTCAACTCACAATTAAAATGAACTTCCTCTATTCATAATATTCATCAATAATGTTTCATCATAATTCATAGATAATTTATACATGGATAATTTAACTAAAAGAGTCCTGAAGATTCAAACAATCAAAGTCATAGTTTGATATACGAAAAAGATAGGTGTTTCCTCTTACCTAAATAATCACCTTTAATTCAAAATCGACGAAAGTTGACATCCTCACTAAAGATTCACTCAAATCACTCAAGGTTTTTAAGGTTCAAAAATTAAGCGCTCAAAAGTTAAACATGAAAAGTTAATCCCATATGCTTGCCGAAAATCAAATCTCCACCACTGTAAAATGAGATGATACACAAATCAAGATGGTTTTTGGGTTAATATTAGATGAATCAATAAAAAGGGTTGTTAGGATCAAAGGGTTCGCTAGGGGTTAATTGTGAAGGTAGGCTTTTAGTGGAGTAAGTGGGTTAAATCCTAAGTGCCTTAATCATCTCTTTATATCAAATCAATAGTGTGGTCTTGACATGTATAGCCGAAGCAAGTTCTAGAGCAAAAAATCAATGTTGACACACTCATAATCAATAAAAGTGAGCACGAAAAGAATGCATGCTCTAAAAGGCTCAAAATCTCACAAAAATTATGGGTTTTTGATATCAACTTTGTAAATTTCAAATTTCAAGGTAACAATTAGATTCAGGTAGACAACCTAACAAAATTTTAATTTTTGAAAATAGACTCATCATGCTTGATTCTCTAGTATCTTAAAGTTTAAATCATCAATGCACAATTATCAATGACTTAATCTAAAACATATCAATAAAAATCATGAATTAACAGTGATTTCATTCTAATTAGTGATATGAGAAAATTACTTTAAGACAGAATATCATTCAGGGATTTGAGAATAATGCAAAAAGTTAGGCATTTTTTTCTAAATAATTTTCACCCCCCATACTTAAGATGTACATTGCCCTCAATGTACAAAGATAGATAATAATCATATAATAAGAAAATCAAAAGTGAGGGAGAGAAGTGAAGCTTCCTGAATTTTGGATGAAATCCTTGGGGAATGATCAATGATGAATATGATGACAAAGCATAAGTGAAGGTGGTGGAGAATACTCTGGTTATATGTTGGTTCTTGGAGTGGCAGATTGTACCTTTTGAGACTGCGAAGTCATCAGTTAAATTTTTAGGGAGTACTATTTAATGGGTGTTGTTAGAGATACTCGAGAGTTAGATAGCCAGATATAAAAGAAATTAAACTGTACTATTAAAAGTTTTAAACAAGAAAGGTAAAAAGTTTAATTAAGAATGAAAATAAACTAAAAATAAATATAAAGATGAAAATTAAATATTAAAAATGAAAAATAAAGAAAATAAAAGGGCTCAAAGGTCCTCATCATCGGTTGGGTCCCGAGGTGGGGGCGGTGATGAAATATGCAGGTGTTGACATATCTGATGGAGGGTGGTGTCGATATGGTCGAAGCGCTGAAAACATTGCTGTCGAATCGTGAAAAGCGCTCGATATGTCTACAAAAAAAGCTTTCCCATGAATTGGGCGATGGCTCGCTCTCGATGGTGGTGCCTCGTGTGGTGGGGGAATATCATCCATAATGTTCTCAGGATCCTCCTCCTCGATGGTGTGAGCAAGATGGTACTGGGAAGGATGCGTCCCACGGCAACGCTCGATCATCCTCATGTGTAACATCGTTTGGATGCCTTGCGGGGACATTTGTTCTATCAGGGTAAGTGAGAAAGTCTGGGCGGCTGTGTTAAGGAGTCCAAAGTGTCGAGCAAGGTGCGTGATGTATGGACCCATAGAGATGACTCCTCTCCTATGTTGCTCCATCTGATGTTGGATGGTGTGAGCTATGAAGTAGGCAAGGTCGAATACATGCTCATTCGCCATGCACCATAGGAAATAGGCATCGTGAGTGCTTACGACGTTGGTGCTCTCTCTCCTCCCTATCAGTGTATGAGCTAGGATAGCGTGTATGTACCTTGGTGGTAGGGCAAGAGCTATCACTTTGGAGCGACTAGGGTCATATATGTTCGAGTGGGGGACTAGATCTTTCAATAGGCAACCGGAGAGTTATGGATGTGACGGTGAAGGTCCTCAAACTCGTCATCTTCCATGAATTCGTCCGTGTAGAGTCCCAAAGTAGCTCCGAACTGTGGGACACTCATCTCATGGACTAGACCTCCGAGATGAAATTGGATAGTGTCAGAGTCGTCGAAGTTAGTCATCACCATCTGGAGGTGGAAAGTAGAACAGAGTTCCAGAGTGAGCTCCAGGTATGTGGGCTCGATGATGTCAAAAAATTGCCCCAATAGATCTGTGAATAATAGGGCCCAAACCTTGTCTACTAGCTGGACCTACTCCAGGGCGGTCCAATCGATACACCTTCCTACATTGAGAGGTCTTGCGCGTAGTATTTGATAAAGATCCTCCTGAGTTCTCAGTGGAAACCGTAGGAATGGGTGTCGTATTTTGGCTGAGGCACTCGAGGATGATGAGCCGGGTTTGAAATAAGGACTGCAATTTTCTTTTTGTGGGAGGACAACATTATGTTCCTGTAAGAGCATTTAAAGAATATCATCCAAATTTTTGCTATGATAAAATTTATGAATCCAATATTATTGTTTCATAATATTAACATGGAATCTTTTTCCTAAGTATTTTCCTAATACTAGAGGTGCAATATTCAGAACACTTACGTAAAAATGAATATCAACAATAATAATCTAGAATGAATACTAAAGATTTAGAGAAAGAAATAAATCAAAGTTCTAAAAAAGAATAAACATGGATTAAATTAGCAACAAAGTATAGAGGGGAGGAAGTAATTTGAACCGATGGAGGTAGGAAGATGGCGCACAGTTGTGGATGGTTGCACAGGCGTGGTAACGTCGCACGGGCGTGGCCTGCGTGTGGATAAGGAAGGAGAGTAGGGGGAAGGGAGAGAAGGGAGTGAGGGGAAGTGAAGGGAATGGTGGCCGGACTTGGGGGAGGGGAAAAGAGGAAAATGGCTAGGGTTTGGGAGGAAGGATTTGGGAAGAAAAAGATGAATAGTGAGGGTTTATATAGAAATAATGGCACACGGGCGTGTGACACTCCGTGTGAATTGTTTTTAGCCCGTGCATTTTGAATGTTCAGGGGTCTGGCACGCCTGTGTTGCGTCCCACGCCCGTATCGCACGGGCGTGCCTAGCTTGGTTCGTTTCTCCCATGCCGTTTCATTCTTCCCTATGCCCGTGTTCACTCGACAGGTTTGCCCACGATTATGGGGCACGGGCATGTCATATGCCCGTGTTCATTCAATAGATTTGGCCATGGTTATGGGGAACGGGGGTGTCGCACGCCCGTGTTATTTACTCAATTTTGACCACGGCCTAATCGCACGATCGTGGTGTTTTTTTGTAGCCCGTGTTTTAGGGATTTTTTTGTTCTTAGTCTACACGGCCTCCGTCACGCCCGTGTGCTTGCTCGTGGTATACACACGGCCACAGCCATGCCCGTGTGCAAGGCCATGTGGTAGGGAAACCTACGCTTTATTAAATTGGTTAATTTGTAATTAAGTGCTAAAAATAAAAATATGATATTAGTGAAGTTAGTGCTCGGGTTTCCTTCCGAGAAGCACTCATTTAAAGTCTTAAGCTAGACTTACCCTGTTTTCATTTCTAAATGAAGGTTCACGGAGCCAAAGCTCTTCTCTCATATCCCTAAAATCTTCACCATTATAAATTTTCAATCGCTGACCGTTTACCTTGAATGTGCCACGAGTTAGATGAGTTACCTCTATTGTGCCGTAAGGGAAAATAGTTTTGATCACGAATGGTCCTGACCATCTTGATTTTAGCTTTCCAGGGAACAATTTTAACCTTGACTTGTATAGCAGGACTAAATCTCTTATTTCGAATTGCTTTGGTTGTTTTAAACGTGCATCATGGCGGTGCTTTGTTGCCTCCTTATATAGTCATGGGTTCTCATAGGCATTAGCTCGCCATTCATCAAGTTCGTTCAACTACATCATCCTTTTTTCACCTGCAATTTTAAGATCGTAATTTAAAATTTTTATAGCCCAAAAAGCTTTGTGCTCTAACTCAAATGGTAGATGACAACTCTTTTCGTAAACAAGCTTGTATGGGGATGTTCCTATGGGAGTTTTAAAAGCTGTTCTATAGGCCCATAAAGCCTCGTTTACTTTTAATGCCCAATCTTTCCTGTTTGATTTTGCTATTTTCTCTAAAATACGCTTAAGTTCTCGATTTGCTACTTCCACTTGTCCGCTGGTTTGAGGATGATAAGGGGTAGCTATCCTGTGGTGTACTCCATATTTCTTTAAGACTCTATCAAATTGAGTATTACAAAAGTGAGTACCTCTATCACTAATAATTGTTCTGGGTGTTCCAAATCGAGAGAAAAGTTTCTTAAGAAACCTTACTACTACTCTAGCATCGTTAGTAGGTAAAGCTTGAGCTTCCACCCATTTTGACATATAATCTACTGCTACTAAGATGTATTTATTTCCAAATGAACTAGGAAATGGACCCATAATATCAATACCCCATAAATTGAATATTTCATAGGATAACATATATGTTTGAGGCATTTCATCTCGTTTAGAGATATTACCTGTTCTCTGGCATTTATCACATGAAGCAACATACCTGTTGGCATCTTTAAATAGGGTTGGTCAATAAAAACCTGATTTGAGTGTTTTGTGTGCTGTCTTAATCCCACTGTAATGTCCTCCTGAAGGTCCTGAATGGCTATGTTCTAGGATTTTGCTTGCTTCTACTTTTGTAACACCTTTTCAATTACTTGATCTGCACATATACGGAAAAGAAAAGGATCCTCCCAAAAATAGTTTTTCGCATCAGCAAAGAATCGCTTCTTTTGATGATGTGTTAACCTTTTTGGTAAGATGTTAGCAGCTAAGTAATTTGCAATATTTGCAAACCAAGGTACCTCGGAGTTAGTTATAGAAAATAGTTGTTCTTCAGGAAATGAGTCATTTATCTCACTCTCATCGAGTTCTTTCATATGTGGGTTTTCAAGCCTAGAAAGATGATCTGCTGCAAGATTTTCAGCTCCTTTCTTATCTTGAATTTTTAAATCAAATTCTTGTAAGAGTAAAATCCATCTTATAAGTCGAGGTTTTGCATCAAAATTAGTTAAAAGATAGCGAAGAGCTGAATGGTCAGTGTAAATGACAACTTTAGATAGTATCAAGTATTGTCTAAATTTATCAAATGCAAAAGCCACAGCTAGCAATTCTTTTTCTATGGTAGTGTAATTTTCTTGTGCGGCTGTTAATGTCTTGCTAGCGTAATAAATCGACTGAAAGTGCTTGTCTCTTCGCGTCCCAAAACTGCACCTACAAATATGTATGGACATGTAAATGTTGTCTTTTCTTGATCTTCAGGGGCTATTGGGATTTGGAAGTAGCGGAGAGTCCGTCAAGGAAGCAGTAGTACATATGCCCAGATAATCTTTCTAACATCTAATCAATAAATGGTACAGGGAAGTGATCTTTTCTCGTAGAATCGTTCAATTTCCTATAATCAATGCAAACTCTCCAACCTATAATTGTTCTTATAGGAATCAATTCATTCTTTTCGTTGGTTACAACAGTCATGCCTCCTTTCTTTGGAACAACCTTCACAGGGCTTACCCAAGTATTGTTAGAAATAGGATAAATGATTGCAGCATCTAGAAGTTTAATTACCTCAGCCTTAACAACTTCCTTCATGCTAGGATTCAATCATCATTGAGGTTGCACGCATGGTTTATATTCATCTTCCATTAAAATTTTATGGGTGCAGAACGATGGACTTATCCCTTTAATGTCAGAAAATTTCCAAACTATGGCTCTTTTATGCTCCTTTAGTACCTGTAGTAGCTCATCTTTCTCTTTGGGTTCCAATTCTGAAGAGATAATTACTGGTAGCATAGAATTATCCCCGAGGAATGCATATTCTAAGTGTTTTGGCAAATATTTTAATTCTAATTTGGGTGGCTCATCAATAGAGTGTTTTGTTTTAGTTCATTGTTGATTTCGATGCTCTCTTCTTGTGTTTGTCTAGAGGAAAATGTATTAGAATTCAACTCATTGGTATCATTATCTACCCCCTCATCTTGGGTAAGACATAGTTCTATCGTGACGTCATGTATGATTTCCTGCAAAGAATCTTGAATAAAATGATCAATGGCATCAATAAAATAATAGGAATCATCTTGTTCTCTAGAATATCGCATAGCATCGTAAATTTGAAAAATAATTTCCTCGTCCCCTACCCTTAGCGCAAGTTTACCATCACCTACATCAATAACAGCCTTAGCAATAGCTAAAAAGGGACGTCCCAAAATTATAGGCACCTCAACGTCCTCATTCATGTCAAGCACAACAAAATCAACAGGAATATAAATTTATCAACTTTTACTAGAATATCTTCGATAATTCCCCTATGATATTTAATAGATCTATCAGCTAACTGAATAATCATCCTAGTGGGTCTAGTTCCCCGAGACCAAGTTGCTTAAACATTTT
Organism: Gossypium rotundifolium; assembly: GCA_025506655.1. Lineage (NCBI taxonomy): Eukaryota > Viridiplantae > Streptophyta > Magnoliopsida > Malvales > Malvaceae > Gossypium > Gossypium rotundifolium. The sequence continues at coordinate 50,984,275 of CP106723.1, forward strand.
ATAAGGCATTAAATTAATACTAACGCCTAGATCAGCTAGTGCTTTCTCTATGTTTAAACTACCGATTAAACAGGGAATAGTGAAACTTCCTGGATCTTTCAATTTGGTTAGTAGCTTGTTTTGGAGGATGGTTGAACATTCTTCATTAAGTTCCACTGTTGATATCTCTTCAAACTTCCTTTTATTTATTAGAAGTTCTTTTAGAAATTTTGCATATGTCGGCATCGTGAAATAGCTTCAACAAAAGGTAAGTTGATATGTAACTGTTTAAAAAGTTCAAGAAATTTACCGTATTGTGCGTCTAAGCGGTCTTTCTTTAACTTTGCTGGATATGGGATTGATGGTTTACATTCTTCACGTACTGGTGTTACATTCTCAACTTCCTCGTCCTTTGCCTTATTAGTTTTGTGTGGTATCTTTTTCATTGTTTCTGTAACATCCTAAATTAATGGGCCTATGCGTTTAATGTGTGTGGTTGTGCTTGTTATGCTTGATAGAATGTTTTAGGGGTCCAGAATAGGCTCGAAGTTGGGCTGAGGCCTTAGTCGAATTTTCTGTTTGGACACTCTAGTGGAAAGTAAGTTAGGACAGGGCTTAAAAGACATTACCTATGAATTAAGACACAAAAATAGGCTTGTGGCCCAGTGGTCAATGGCGATATGCAAGGGACTAGGAGTGGCGTGTCAAGCTATTAAGGAGGTCCAAGGTTCGAGTCGCATAAAGCCCAATTCTTTTTAATTAAATTCAGCTAATTTTTAGCATTTAAGTGGGTAGAGTGGGACAGCAATAAGGATTGGAAATAAGAAGGATTTATTTGAGTGGATAATACAGATAATATGGCAGATAAAGGAAGGAAGAGGTAGTGTTATCTAGGATTCTTTTGGAGGTGTGATCAGATAAAGATAAGGGAGGAAATTTAGGATTTATCTGCTGGTCATAGTGGTGGCCTAAATTCCAACACCGAGGGGAAGGAGAAATTGGTTCTGATATGATCAAGGGGTGCCGAAATTTCCCTTGATTAATAGCTTAGTTTTAGTTTTAAAAAGGGGCATTTTCGGTTTTAGGTAGTAGGCGCCGAAATTTTGCTTATGTAGGGGGATATCTCTTCAATTCTGGCATTTGACCCTATTCTCTTTTTTTCTTTCCTCTCATCCCCACTTCTATGCAAAAGCCAAAAATTTCATTGTTCTCTTCTCTCATCTTTTCCTCCAAAAGTCGAAACTTATAACCCTTCTCATCTCCATTCTTTTCCTATAATCGAATGATCATTGTTCTTTCCTTTATTCTCCCTTTTGTCGATTTCTTCATAGCCGAATCTTCATAGATCCTATTACACTGTCTTTCTTTTGATCTTTTCAGAAGTCAAAATCTGTCAGGAGAAGTTGAACCTGTTGGTAAGTGCCGATTTCTTTTGATCTTTTCTCTTTCGGTTTTGGAGGCTATAGCCGATTGGCTAATGGGTTGTAAGGCCATCATTAATTTGATATTCTATTCACTGATCCTGTGTCCTATTTGGGCGGCATTCTGGGATTTAAAGGAGATCTAACCGCCTAGGTTCCTAGGACAAAAATTGGTAACTTCCCAATCCTATTGTCTTCTTTCGGGATTTCAAGGTAAGGATTTCAATTCTCCCTAAGTTGATCCATCGGTTTCCTTTCATTATTGTGCCTTAACCTAATGCCTCGTTAAGCAATCATTATAGTATCCTCTGACTAAGGTCATTCATGGACTCGAAAGTCAGCAAATCGAAGGAAGGGGTTGGATCTGTAGTCCCAGCCCCAAAGTTTAAGAAACGCGTGGTGTCAGCAGTACGGGATTGGTCACCGGGTTATGGACCGACTTCAGAACAAAACCTTAGAAAGTTAGCAGTCGTATCGACTTTTGATAGTGTCGACATAGAAAGTACTGTCCTATCGATAATCAGGTGTGTAGATCTCTATCACACTAGTTAATCTGTATTATATGTATGTTATGGGCTAAAAGCCAAAAATGAGGTTGTATGAATAAATGTATTACCCGTAAAGGGTAAGCAAGGGATGCAGTGCGTAATCATAGAAACTTCTATGTGTATCAAGTATGTAAAAGTATATGATCTATTTAGATAGTATAATGTTCTGATTCTTGCATGTATGTATGCATGGGATGGGATTGATATGATGAAGGGGAAGAAGGTTGCATGGCGATCGGTGGCTTTGCCACATAGGTCACATAGTGATCGGTCTTTATGACAGGAAGCACAGCTGTCAAAATACTACAATGTATTATTAAGGTCACATGGTGATCAGTGGCTTTGCCACATAGGTCACATAGTGATGGTCTTTATGATAGACAGCACAGCTGTCGATATGGTGTGTAGCGGATGGAGGGTTGATTGTAGAAATCCCCACTGTGTGATGGTTGGTACGGGGGTGTGTAGAGGATGGACTCTTAGGTTTGGGATGGGCCATGTTGCATGTAAATATATATTCTATTGCCATTATGTATGGGCCCAGGGCCCATAATGTATTTGTGGGCCTCAAGGCTTTTATGTGTTTTCGAGATTTGCACACTGAGTCTTGGTGACTCACCCTTTCATTTCTCCCAACTTTTCAGATGAAGAGTAGATCGTGGACATGGGAGCCGAGGCGGACTCGAGGGGCCATCAAGTCTTTTATCTTCATAGACTATTTTCGGTTTTTCTTTAAGTTTCAATTTTGGGATTATTTTTGTAATAAGGCCTCCATAACTTAGGTTATCGAACTATATATTTTTTTATGTTACATCTTATAAACTTATGTTTTCAAAGTCTTAATTATAAAGTGAAAGGAAAATGAGTTTTTCCAGCATGTTCAATGCAAATGTTAAAGTTTCTTCAAAAATGTCACAATTAATGATTAGTCGGTTAAAATAAATTGAGATTTTCAAAACCCTTCAAAGTAAAGTTTTCAACATTCAACCCGTAGCATACCAGATCTGGTCATGACGTATGGGCTAAGTTTGGGGTGTTACATTTTTGGTATCAGAGCCCAGTTCAAAACTCAAGCTGTGAAATGGGTCCAGTAGTGATTTTAAAAGTGATGTAAGTTTGAGAAAAGTTCGGTTGAGATATGGCCTTGAGTCTACCGGCACTCGATCCACGCAGGTAAGTATTCTAAACTCATTATGTGATATGCATGTTGGGCTTGATGGGCTCTATAGGGATGTAGGCTAGTATGCTAGAGTTTATGGACTTTAGGTTTAGTATAAACAATTCTTCAAATCTCATAAGACTTAATTTCTAATTAAATATGTCTGTGAACAAGTCACAGGGTTAGGGTGTGGTAACAGACATACGCATGTCTAGGATTGGATCCAAGGAGAGCATGACATTTAAGCGGCCCTAGCGGCTCACCTCTCTTCACTGGAATCTTACCTGGTGCGTAGTGACTGTTCACCGTAGCCACGGGGACTTATTGACGGGCCAAAATTTATAACTAAAACCCGAAAGGGACCAGCCACCTTATTTCAAAAAATTACTAAAATACCTAGTTATGTAAAATTTCCAAAATACCCTCGATTTGTAAAAATTTCCAAAATACCCTTGGTTCACAAAATTACCGAAATACCCCCAAATTGAAAAATTATCAAAATACCCCTATTTTGTAAAATCACCAAGATACCAAATTTTAAAAATTACGAGAATACCCTTGGGTAGTGAAATGACAAAAATACCCTTATGTGATGAATGTGAGTTCATGGATGCTACTTGTATGTTGATGTGTGATGGTTGAATGTATGTGGATTCTAGAGCTAGGAAATATAGACTTGAAAACTAAACCTTGTAGATAGGGTTTGAATTCAAAAGAACTACTGTTAAAACTACTCTCCATAAGATTGTTCGTTATTAATCAGTGGAAGAAATTAATAATTCATAAAATTCTTAATCAGATAAATGCGAATAAGTAGAATGAGCACTAGAGGACGTGGTGTGCGTGGCTGAGGTAGAGGCAAGATTGTTGTGTAGAAATCGGTAGGGTCTGGTCGCGAGTCGGGGAATGAGGTACCAAAGCACACCAATGTGGAGGCGAAATTTCAGATCGATCGATGGGAGATGATGCGATATCTCAGGCGATGTTGAGGGTTTTAGAGAGGGTTCCTGGGGCAGGCATGGGCACAGGAGCCCGAAAATCTATGTCGGAGTGACTTAGAGCTAATGTGGCAGAAGTGTTTAGGGGAATTTCTGGGATAGCCCCAAGTACAGTTGAGTATTGGTTGGAGGCGGTCGAACGCATAATGGATGATCTGGATTTAAAGGAAGAAGAGAAGCTAAAAGGAGTCAATGGTGGCTTACAATTAAGGATGGTACAGTGGCTGACCGTATCACCTGGGATTACTTCAGAATGGCGTTCTAGAGTAAGTACATTGGAACAAGTTATGTGGATGCGAGCATTTCTGAATTTGGCTCAAGGAAGTAGGTCGGTGGCAGCGTACGAAGTGAAATTCTTATGCTTGAGCCGTTATGCTCGAGGGATGGTGTCCATAGAACATGAATGGTGTGTTCGATTTGAAGATGGCCTGAAGGATGATTTATGTGTTTTGATAGCTCCACAGAGGGAGAGGGAATTTTCTATGATTGTGGAGAAGGCTAAGATAGATGAGGAGGTAAAGCGATCAGAAAAGCTGAATTGGGATAAAGATAAAAGTGGAAGTAAGAGGAATTTTGGATCGTCAGGAGCAGCTAGGCGTACTTAGAAAAGACCTAGGTCGGATGGGCCGAACCGGGTGGAGAGACCTGCTACTAACCAGACACGGAGGTGTGTTCACTGTGGTAAATTCCATCTAGCTGAGTGTTGGGCAGGCAGTGGAAAGTGCTTTAGGTGTGGATCTTTGGACCATCAGATTAGAGACTATCTACAGCCACGGAGCGATGTAGGACCCGCAGGGTAGGGAAATGCTCAATCAGGTAGAGGAGGTCAACAACCGCAGAGGGGTCGTGGTCCAGCTGGAGGTGGTAACGATTTCAGTCGAGGCCGTAGAGCACCAGGCCGAGGGGCAAAAAACTCTGAGGTAAGACAGTCGAGGTTAGTCTATGCTTCTAGACGCCAAGAGGAGGCTGACGCACTGGATGTTATAACCGGTATGTTTTTAATATTTGGGTTGTCTTACAATGCATTGATTGACATTGGGTCGACACATTCATATGTTGCTAGTAGTGTGTCTGGAACTTTAAGTTTAGATTTCGAGATTACCCCTAGGGCGATGACTGTAATTAGCCCATTAGGACAATCTGTGGTAGTAGATAAACTCTATCGGGAGGTACCCTAAGAAGTTAAGGGAATAGTTTTTCGACGGATCTGATGGAATTACCGTTCGGGGAGTTTGACTTAATATTAGGCATGGACTGGCTGGTGAAGTATCAAGCTAATTTATATTGTGGAGCCAAGCGTATGGTGTTGAAAACCCCAAGGGTGGTGAAGTGTTGGTGATAGGAGAAAGGGGGAACTGTCTGTCGAATGTAGTGACTGCCCTAAGAGCAGAAAGGATGGTGAGAAAAGGATGCGAGGTAGTTTTAATGTTTGTTCGGGCTCTGGAAGCCAAGGACCTAACTGTTGGGGACGTTAGGACGGTGAAGGAGTTTCCTGATGTTTTCCTAGAAGAGCTTCCAAAACTACCCCCGGATCGTGAAGTGGAGTTTGGTATCGATCTTTTTCTGGGAACAGTGCCAATATCTATTGATCCATATAGGATAGCGCCAAAGAAGTTGGTGGAATTGAAAGCGCAGATTCAGGAGATGCTAGATAGAGGGTTTATTCGACCAAGTGTGTGGCCGTGGGGAGCGCCGGTGTTATTTGTCAAGAAGAAAGATGGATCACTGTGTATGTGCATTGACTATCGCCAGTTGAATAAGCTAACAATCAAGAACAAATACCCATTGTAGAGGATCGATGACTTGTTCGATCAGTTGAAGGGAGCCTCAATCTTTTCAAAGATAGATCTGAGGTCAGGATACCATCAGCTTAAGGTCAAGGAGGCAGATATTCATAAGACAGCTTTTAGGACTTGCTATGGTCATTACGAATTCATGGTAATGCCATTCGGATTGACCAATGCGCCAGTAGCATTTATGGACATGATGAACCGAATATTCCAACCCTACTTGGATTGGTTTGTCCTGGTATTCATAGATGATAACCTAGTTTATTCAAGATCGGAGGAGGAACATGACTCACACCTTCGAGTGGTTTTGCAGATCTTGAGGGAGAAGTAGTTGTATGCCAAATTCAGTAAGTGTGAATTTTGGCTAAGGGAAGTTACGTTTTTAGGCCATGTTGTGTCGGTAGAGGGGATTAGGGTTGACCCTCAAAAATTGAAGCGGTATTGGATTGGAAGCCGCCTAAGTCCGTGGCAAAAATTCAGAGTTTTCTTGGACTGGCCGGGTACTATCGAAGGTTTGTTGAAGGATTTTCTTCAATAGCGGCACCATTGACTAAGTTATTACGGAAAGGAGTTTCGTTTGTTTGGTCCAATAAGCAGCAAGAGAGTTTCGAGAAGTTAAAAAAGATTTTGACGGAGGCTCCGGTATTGATTTAGCCGAGGCTGGAAAGGAATTCGTAATTTACTGTGATGCGTCACACACGGGACTAGGATGCGTGTTGATGCAAGATGGAAAGGTTGTTGCGTATGCATCTCGGCAGTTAAGACCGCATGAAGCAAATTATCCCACCCATGATTTGGAGTTGGCGGCTGTGATTTTTGCTTTAAATATTTGGAGACATTATCTGTACGGGGAGAAATCTGTTATTTACATCAATCATAAGAGCCTAAAATACCTTTTGTCCCAGAAGGAGTTGAATCTAAGGTATAGGAGGTGGATCGAGTTGTTAAAGGATTATGATTGCTTGATCGAGTACCATCCGGGTAAAGCTAATGTTGTGGCGGATGCTTTAAGTCGTAGAGTAATCTCTGACTTGAGAGCAATGTTTGCTCACCTTAGTTTATACGATGATGGGAGCTTATTGGCTGAACTTCAAGTGAGACCCTCTTAGGTTAGTCAGGTTAAGGAGAAGCATCAAATCGATGAGTTGCTAAAGGAGAAGTTTCATGTAGGATCAAGTGATGGATCGACGGACTTCAGTATGAATGAGGAAGGACTGTTATGTTTTCAAGGGAGAGTTTACATGCCAAAAGATCCAGAATTGAGGCATAAGATTTTGCAAGAAGCGCATGGAAGTTCATACGCTATGCACCCCGGAGGGAGTAAGATGTATCGGGATTTGCGGGATCAATTCTAGTGGCCAGGCTTGAAGTGAGAGGTAACTGAACTGGTGAGTAAGTGTTTGACCTGTAAGCAGGTAAAGGCGGAGCATCAGTTACCATCAGGGGCAGCCAGTGAAGATTCCACAATGGAAGTGGGAAAGGATCACAATGGACTTTGTTAGTGGGCTACCCCTCGCGCCTACTAAGAAAGATTCAGTCTAGGTGATTATTGATTGCTTGAAGAAATCTGCTCATTTCATACCAGTACGGTTGATTACTCTCTGTAGAAGCTGGCTAGGTTATATATAGCGGAGGTAGTGAGATTGCATGGGGTACCAGTATCAATCATATCAAACAGGGACCCGAGGTTCACGTCGCGATTCTGGAAGGCTTTGCATCAAGCGTTGGATACGAAGTTGGATTTCAGTACACTATTTCATCCTCAGATAGATGGACAGTCTAAGCGGGTAATACAGATCTTGGGGACATGTTGAAGGGATGTGTCATTGATTTTGGAGGTAGTTGGGAAGAGTTTTTACCATTGGCGGAGTTTGCTTACAACAACAGCTACCAGTCTAGTATTCAGATGGCGCCCTATGAAGCATTGTACAGGCGGAAGTGTCGTACTCCTACCTATTGGACGGAATTAGGGGAACATTAGATTTTGGGTCCGAAGTTGGTTATCGAGACAGAGAGAAGGTTTAGTTAATTCGATCTCGACTAAAGGAAGCGTAGGACCGACAAAAGTCCTATGCAGACTTGAAGCGTAAGGACATAGAGTTTGCAGTGGGTGACAAGGTGTTCTTGAAGGTGTCGCCTTGGAAGAAAGTGCTGAGGTTTGGATGGAAGGGTAAATTAAGTCCCAGATTTATCGGACCTTATCGGGTGTTGAAACGAGTGGGGCCGGTAGCCTATCTGCTAGAGCTACCTTCTGAGCTAAGCCAGATTCACAATGTATTCCACGTTTCTTTGTTAAGACGTAACCATTCAGATCCATCCCATCTGGTGTCTGTGGAAGAAATCGAAGTGAGACCTGACCTATCCTTTGAAGAAGAACCGGTAGAAATCCTGGATCATGATGTCAAGGTATTGCGAAGGAAAACGGTTCCATTACTTAAGGTTCTATGGCGGAACCACGATTCTGAGGAGGCTACTTGGGAACTAGAGGAAGCGATACGGCGGTAATACTTGCATCTATTCTGATCAGGTAATTTCGAGGCTGAAATTTCTTTAAAGGGGTAGAACTGTAACATCCTGAATTAATGGGCCTATGCGTTTAATGTGTGTGGTTGTGCTTGTTATGCTTGATAGAATGTTTTAGGGGTCCAGAATATGCTCGAAGTTGGGCCGAGGCCTTAGTCAAATTTTCTGTTTGGACACTCTAGTGGAAAGTAAGTTAGGATAGGGCTTAAAAGACATTACCTGTGAATTAAGACACAAAAATGGGCTTGTGGCCCAGTGGTCAGTGGCGATATGCAGGGACTAGGAGTGGTGTGTCAAGCTGTTAAGGAGGACCAAGGTTTGAGTCGCATAAAGCCCAATCTTTTTAATTAAATTCAGCTAATTTTTAGCATTTAAGTGGGTAGAGTGGGACGACAATAAGGCTTGGAAATAGGAGGATTTATTTGAGTGGATAATACAGATAATATGGCAGATAAAGGGAGGAAGAGGTAGTGTTATCTAGGATTCTTTTGGAGGTGTGATCAGATAAAGATAAGGGAGGAAATTTAGGATTTATCTGCTGGTCATAGTGGTGGCCAAAATTCCAACACTGAGGTGGAGGAGAAATCGATTTTGATATGATCAAGGGGTGTCAAAATTTCCCTTGATTAATAGCTTAGTTTTAGTTTTAAAAAGGGGAATTTTTGGTTTTAGGCAGTAGGTGCCGACATTTTGCTTAAGTAGGGGGGATATCTCTTCAATTTGACATTTGACCCTATTCTCTTTTTTCTTTCCTCTCATCCACACTTCTATGCAAAAGCCAAAAATTTCATTGTTCCCTTCTCTCTTCTTTTCCTCCAAAAGGCAAAACTCATAACCCTTCTCATCTCCATTCTTTTCCTATAATTGAATGATCATTGTTCTTTCCTTTATTCTCCCTTTTGCCGATTTCTTCATAGCCAAATCTTCATAGATCCTGTTACACTATCTTTCTTTTGATCTTTTCATAAGCCGAAATCTTTCAGGAGAAGCTGAACCTATTGGTAAGTGCCGATTTCTTTTGATCTTTTCTCTTTCGATTTTGGGGGCCATAGCCGATTGGCTAATGGGTTGTAAGGCCACCATTAATTTTATATTCTATTCACTGATCTTGTGTCCTATTTGGGCGGCATTCCGGGATTTAAATGAGCTCTAACCGCCTAGGTTCCTAGGACAAAAATCGGTAACTTCCCAATCCTATTGTCTTCTTTCGGGATTTCAAGGTAAGGATTTCAATTCTCCCTAAGTTGATCCATCGGTTTCCTTTCTTTATTGTGCCTTAACCTAATGCCTCGTTAAGCAATCATTATAGTATCCTCTGACTAAGGTCATTTATGGACTCGAATGTCAGCAAATCGAAGGAAGGGGTTGGATCTGTAGTCCTAGCCCCAAAGTTCAAGAAACGCTACGGTCTCTAGCGATTGGCGGGATTGGCCACTTGGGTTGTGGATCGACTTTAGAATCAAAACCTTAGAAAGTTAGAGGTCCATATATTACCCGACTTAACCGATAGTGTTGACATAGAAAGTCATAACAATTATTTTCGGTCATACGGTGTGTAGATCTCTATCACACTAGTTAATCAAATAATGAATATTCATTGTATGTTATGGGCTAAAAGCTAAACAAAAATGAGGCTATATGATAATATATCACGTAGCAAGACCAAAATCTATAAAATGTAACATTGAACCATTACGAAATAAGCTTACTAGCTTAGTAAGTCTCAAGCAAATAATAATATAACACTCAAACCCTTAAACATTTTATTCTTCAAACTTATGACATTGAATATAAATATTTCCATAAATAAATTTATGCAGGTCCGAATACAAACAGTTCATTAACCTAAGCATTTACACTTCATTACCATAATTCTGTAATTCATCGAACCGTAGTATAAACATATATTACATGAATCACATGCTCCAAGTCACATAGGGACAACATCCATATCAACTATATTATCACATTCAAAGACTTTTCACTCTTAGCATTTCTACTTGTAACTGAACCTCCCAAAATAGTACATTTAAGCTCAAATTCTATCTTATACCATTCATACACATCGATCAATACTCAATCACACATAGCACCATTCTTAACATAATATTTCAACTCAAGTAACATTAATCACAACTTACCTTATTTATGATTAATTTAATGAGACTTAAGCTTACCTGAGTTAAACACATAGTCTATCATTGCCGAACTCCAATACCTCATTTAACTTAACATTTATCACTATTTTGCCTTTAACAAATAAATTACCTTTTCGGCATAAGGTTCAAATGGAAAATATCAACTTTCAACCATCTACTCATTACATATGCATATCATTCAATAAGGCCACATAAATGAACATATATACACTTGTCCATTCAACATTTCATATATCCAATTATTCAATATCAATGTAATAACAATATGACCACATAACCAACAAATCAATATATATATGGTCTTTAGTCACATTCTTGCCCAACTAAATTCACATATATGCTTATCTATTTGATGGAACAAAGAAACTCAATTAAATAACTCATAGGCACTTACCGTATGGTCAATATAAATAACTTGTATTATCAACATACTTACTCAATAAACATATCATGATGTAGTCTCATAAACCACAAGTTGATATTTCATCACTGGTATAAAACCTGCTAGGCACGAAGCCCGAATATATCACCGGCACTAAGCCTGCTAGGCACGAAGCCTGAATATATCACCGGCACTAAGCCTCGCTAGGCACGAAGCTCGAATATATCACCCAAGACTAAGCCTGCTAGGCATTTAGCCCGATAAATAACACCGGCACGAGGCCTACTAGGCTCAAAGCCTAAAATAACCACATAATTAATCCAATCTTTCAATACACATATTTAAATACTAATTTCCCTAACACATTAGATATATCTCATATTACTTTCACATATCATATCAAATACAATTATTCATATCACATTTACAAAATGTATATTCAATCCAATTCAACACTTTTACGTTCGGCTAACTCATAGTTTTATACTCAAGATTATCAAATATCATTATATATTCATAATTAACTCTTTAATAGATATTTGCTTAAGGACTTACCTCGATTGACAATGAATGACTTAAACCTATTATTTCAAACCTTCGCTCTTTCCCCGATTCAAATCGATTTTCTTTGCTCTTGATCTAAACATATTTAAAATAAGCTTATTCAAGTACATTTCATCTCAATTTGGTCCCAAAATACATAAATGGGCAAATTACCATTTTGCCCCTATTATTTCACATTTTTACAATTTAGTCCTATTTGCTTAAAACATAAAATACACACAATTTGAATAAATACCTTAAGGGCCGAATATCTATAGCATTCTTACAAATCCATACATTTCATTTATTTCACATTTAAGCCCCTCTAAAATTTAATTTTCATAATTTAGCCCTAATTATTTAAATTTATCAAAAATTCAAGAACAAAATGTGTTCATCTAGCACCTATCTTTCATTTAACATCAATAACCATCAAAAACCTTAAAATATCATCAATGGCATATCATACAAACATTATCAATTCACAAAATTAGTACATGGGTTTGATAGTTTTCAAGCAACGATTACAAAAACGTAAAAATTATCAAAATCGAACTCAATTACTAACCTTAATTTAACATGCAAGTGTCGAATGTTTTGAGAGCTTAAACTTCCTTCTTTTATCTTTTGTTTCGTTGAAGAAAGATGAACATGCATGTGTTCTCTTTCTTTTATGTTTTATTTATTATATGATTATAATATTATTATAATATATTATAACATAACATATAATTTAAACATATAATTTCATTATGAAAATTACATGTTGTCATCCACTATCCCATTAAAATGGACAATTTTAAACATAGGTCCTCTCTTATATAAAGACATATTAATTTAACCACTCAATCAAGCAATAAGGCTACTTTTACCACTTATGCGATTTAGTCTTTTTGTTAAATTGAACATACAAACGATTGAATTTTTCTACGAAACTTTCACAGACATTAATTCACTTATAATAAACACGAAATATAGTATTTAAATATTTCTCAGACTCGAATTCGTGGTCCCGAAACCACTATTTCGATTAGGGTCAAATTCGGTCTGTTACAACTCTCCCCCCTTAGGGATTTTCGTCCCCGAAAATCTTTCCGCTGAACAATTTCAAATATTGTTATCTTATTGAATCTTCAGGCTGCCATTTCTTATTTTTCAACTCCTTTATTTCACAGCTAAGATATGGATCAGCTCTCTTCATATGTCATATTAGATCGGATCTCTGTTTCAAATGGGGCAATCACAAGTGACGGATCAGGTCGATATTTACGAAATATTGAAACATGAAATACTTTGTCGTCGATCTCAAATTCTATATCTTTTCGTTTCAAGTCTATAAAGGATTTTTGATGATCAAATATTGCTTTCAACCAATCTCTGATCAATTTCACTTCCTGTTCTGTATCCTTTATCAAATCAACCCCGTGTAACTTATTCTCACTGAGTTCAGTCTAATACAGGGTGTACAATTTTTACGTCCGTACAAATCTTCATACGGTGCCATTTTGATATTCATCTGAAAACCACAATTATACAAAATTTTTAATCAATGGTAGATACTGTTTCCATGAGCCTTAAAACTCTAGTACTCAGCACCTTAGTATATCTTTAAGAATCTGAATAGTTTGTTCAGATTGATCATCTGTTTGCAAATGAAAGGCTGTACTAATCCAGATGAAACTTGATGTTCGGCTTTCATTTGTTGACAGACTAACATTTTAAAACCAAATCAGAAATGTCTCGTTCCATACCAAAACACCCGTAGTGTTGCTACAAATTATGATACATTTTAGTACTTCCCAGATGAACAGTTAAACGGCTATTATGTACTTCATTCACATCGATGGAATTTACTCAATTTCTCAATACAATCATGATCCCGGAATCTCAGACAATCATCAAAAATTTTGAAATTCAGACTCGGAATTCACTTCACTCTGAGCTTGATTCACTAACAATTTATTATCAAATTTCTAAGCTTTATATATATCTATTGTAAAAACATTGGTTCTGCTCTCAATTCCTCTATTACAAAACTATCATAAGACAAGTCCAACTGAGTATTCAAAGCCTGTAATGCAATGATGATTTTCTATTCAGACCATTAGTCACAGCATTTGTTTTACCCGAATGATAATCTAACAATAGCTCATATTTTTTTCAATATCTCAAGCCATCTTCTCTGATTCAGGTTCAAATCTTTTTGAGTCACCAATTATTTTTAAACTTTATGATCTGAATAGACATGACATTTCTCCCTGAACAAGTAATAACGCCAAATCTTCATCGCGAATATAATAACTGCTAATTCCAGATTATGAGTTGGATAATTTCTTTCATGAGACTTTAACTGCCTCAAGCATAAGCTACTACCTTACCTTCTTGCATTAAAATGCAACCCAAACCATTCAAAGAAGCATCACTATACACAATGAATTCTTTACCCGATTCAAATTGAATTAACACTAGAGCTTCATCAAAAGAGCTTTCAACTCTTTCAACTCAAGAGGTGCCATTCGATGCGAGCTATCGAGATCGAGTCGCCCCCAGATTAATTCAATGCCAAACTCAATCTCTCGTCTGGTGGTAAACCCGTAATTCTTCAAGAAACACATTTAGGTATTCACCCACAACCCAGACGGATTCAATCTATTTTTTAAACACTTTATTATCCAAAGACATAGGCCAAATAGGCTTTGCATCCTTTTTTTTACATACTTTCGCTAGCATCGATGATATTACAGAGGTAACCCATTTAGATCATTAGATTCAACTCGAATGCTCTCACCATTTTGACATCTCAAATCAATAATCTTTCTTTTGCAATTCACCACTGCATCATGCAAAGTTAACCAGTCCATTCCCAAAATTATATCAAACTCATCGAAGGGCAACAGCATTAAATCGACTGGGAAGCAAAAATTTCGAATCATCAACGGGCAACCTTTACGCTCTGTATTAACAAATACACATCTACCCAAAGGGTTGGACACACGAATCACAAACTCAGTAGACTCAACTGGCAGAGTCTTACCGAATACTAGAGTTTTACACACATATGAATGGGTTGAACCAGGATCAATCAATGCAATCACAGTAGTATCATAAATGGTTAAAGTACCGGTAATGACATCTACAGAAGAAGCATCCTCTCTGGTCCTTATAGCACAAGCTCTAGCTGGTGCTCGAGCCTCTGACCGAACTGCAGTATCTTTTGTTCCTCCCTGACTGGCATCTACATTCCCAGAATGTCTGGGTGGTCTACCTCGTGCTAACGCATTGTTCTGTTTAGTATTCTGAGCCGTATTTTGCTCGGCTAACATCTGGCACTCTCGAATGAAGTGATCTGACGATCCACATTTAAAACAAGTCCGATCCCAGAATCTACAACTCCCAGATTGCCATTTTCCACAATGCTTGCACTCAATCCGATCCTGTTGAACATTGCCAACACTAGCCATCGAAGTGGCTCGAGAACTCACTGGAGGTCGATCTCATCTAGACAGGTCAGGAGTAGTCTTATGTCGGTTAAAGTCATCTCAGAGCTTCTTAGATGTTGAATGGAAAGTTTTACTCAATGATCTTTTACAAGTATCTCTAGCTTCTATCTCAGCCTTTCTTTTCTCCTTTTTTTTTTTTTTTTGAGCTCTTCAACTTTGCAAGCTCACTGGACCAGTACCACAAACTCTTTAATCTCAATAGTACCCACAAATAACTTTATGTCTTCATTCAGACCGTCTTCAAATCTTTTGCACATAATAGCTTCAGAAGAAACACACTCTCTAGCATATCTACTAAGTCTAACAAATTTCCGCTCATATTCTGTCACGGTCATTCGCCCCTGTTTCAATTCAAGAAATTCTTTACTTTTTTTTTTTGAATCTCTGGCTAATATATTTCTTTCGGAACCCAATCTGAAAGAAGTCCCAAGTCACTTTTTCTTTCGGAACTACTGATACTAGGGCCTTCCACCAATGGTAGGCAGAGTTCCGAAGTAGAGATATCGCACACTTTAGGCATTCCTCTGAAGTACAGGATAACTCATCAAGTACCTGAATGGTATTATCAAACCACATTTCGGCTCGCTCAGCGTCATCATCATCATTAGCTTTAAATTTTTCGGCCCTACATTTTTTGACTTTATCAACAGGAGGCATACTAGATCTCATCGGATCTATCGTCGGGGTGCTGAAGGTATCAGAGTTAGATTATTCAGGGGTGGAGGCTGTTGTGCAGCCGGATTATTCTGAACAATTTGGGTAGACCATTCATTTATCATTTGGTAGAAGGCTTGTTTAGCCTCCCCCTCGTGGTTACCCGAAACTGGTCGAGAGTCTACTGGCACTGATTCGCGTACACGGTCAGGCACTACACTCTCTACATCATCCGTTACGGCTCTATCGGGATCAAGATCCATTCATAATATAAAACATAGTTCGAAATGTCAGAAGTCACCACACTATCAAATATATAATTAAGGCATGTATAGCTAGACTCACACGCGCTACGGTAGTCCTAGAATCGACTAAACCGTAAGCTCTGATACCAATAAAATATAACACCCTTAACCCATAACCATCACCGGATTAGGGTTACAAGGCATTACCAAACATAGCACAGGTCATAACAATTATTTTCTGTTCATACAGTCCTATTTGAATGCAACATGATTAATACACTTCCATGGCATGTTCAAACAACATCGTACATATCTTAAAAACCATTATCCAAATTCATTTATAAGCATTACATAACATATAATGAATGTTACCATTCAATTGGTCATTAAATCACATTGACCGAATATACACATGTTCTTTATTAACCTACTAAACAATTTAGCAATTATCAAAGCTAAACATATATATATATATTTTATATATATATTTATTTATTAAGAGTTTTGCTTATTCAATTCATAATATATCAATATTATACATTTCAAATACTATACCTATAATTTCATCACTTAGTAGAATATATCATCCAAGATTTAAAATAATTTCTAAGTTGATTTGTATCTTACATTATGCATTTCATTAATAAGTATTTATCAACCATAACCCAAGCATATTCAAACACTACAACTATCATCTTACCAAAAAGACTAATTACAATATATATATAAACCTAACATGACTTTATATCACTATCAAACTCATGGCTAAGTAGAACATACACACATTTTATAACTAGAGTTACTCAAACATTAGATCATTCGTAATAAATCCAAGCCATTTTCGCATGGCTTATTTATACAATTCAAATTATCATTCAAGCATTAAACTAGCCTATACATGCCTTAAGATGTTACGTCCAAACTTTAAAAGTACCAATATGATTCGATAGTGTGGTTGACTTTGCTGACGATTTCCCGAGCCCGTAGCAAGACCAAAATCTATAAAACAGAACATTGAACCACACAGAATAAGCTTACTAGCTTAGTAAGTCTCAAGCAAATAATAATATAACACTCAAACCCTTAAACATTTTATTCTTCAAACTTATGACATTGAATATAAATATTTCCATAAATAAATTTATGCAGGGCCGAATACAAACAGTTCATTAACCTAAGCATTTACACTTCATTACCATAATTCTGTAATTCATCGAACCGTAGTATAAACATATATTACATGAATCACATGCTCCAAGTCACATAGGGACAACATCCATATCAACTATATTATCACATTCAAAGTCTTTTCACTCTTAGCATTTCTACTTGTAACTGAACCTCCCAAAATAGTACATTTAAGCTCAAATTCTATCTTATACCATTCATACACATCGATCAATACTCAATCACACATAGCACCATTCTTAACATAATATTTCAACTCAAGTAACATTAATCACAACTTATCTTATTTCTGATTAATTTAATGAGACTTAAGCTTACCTGAGTTAAACATATAGTCTATCATTGCCGAACTCCAATACCTCATTTAACTTAACATTTATCACTATTTTGCCTTTAACAAATAAATTACCTTTTCGGCATAAGGTTCAAATGGAAAATATCAACTTTTAACCATCTACTCATTACATATGCATATCATTCAATAAGGCCACATAAATGAACATATATACACTTGTCCATTCAACATTTCATATATCCAGTTATTCAATATCAATGTAATAACAATATGACCACATAACCAAAAGTCTGAATATATATATATAGTCTTTAGTCACATTCTTGCCCAACGAAATTCACATATATGCTTATCTATTTGATCGAACATAGAAACTCAATTAAATAACTCATAGTCACTTACCTGTATGGCCGAATATAAATAACTTGTATTATCAACATACTTACTCAATAAACACATCATGATGTAGTCTCATAAACCACAAGTTGATATTTCATCATCGGTATAAAACACTGCTAGGCACGAAGCTCAATATATCACCAAGACTAAGCTCGCTAGGCACGAAGCTCAATATATCACTCAAGACTAAGCACGCTAGGCACAAAGCTCGAATATATCACCAAGACTAAGCCTACTAGGCACGAAGCTTTGAATATATCATCGGCACTAAGCTCGCTAGGCATGAAGCTCGATATATCACCAAGCACTAAGCTCGCTGAGCACGAAGCTCGAATATATCATCAAGACTTAAGCTCGCTAGGCACGAAGCTTTAATATATCACCAAAGACTAAGCTGCTAGGCATTTAGCCCGATAAATAACAATCGACACGAGGCCTACTAGGCTTAAAGCCCAAATAACCACATAATTAATCCAATCTTTCAATACACATATTTAAATACTAATTTCACTAACACATTATATATATCTCATATTACTTTCACATATCATATCAAATACAATTATTCATATCACATTTACAAAATGTATATTCAATCCAATTCAACACTTTTACGTTCGGCTAACTCATAGTTTTATACTCAAGATTATCAAATATCATTATTTAATATATTCATAATTAACTCTTTAATAGATATTTGCTTAAGGACTTACCTCGATTGACAACGAATGACTTAAACGGCTATTTCGAAACCTTCGTCTTTCCCCGATTCAAATCCAATTTTCTTTGCTCTTGATCTAAACATATTTAAAATAAGCTTATTCAAGTACATTTCATCTCAATTTGGTCCAAAAATACATAAATCGGCAAATTACCATTTTGTCCCTATTATTTCACATTTTTACAATTTAGTCCTATTTGCTTAAAACACAAAATACATACAATTTGAATAAATTCCTTAAGGGCCGAATATCTATAGCATTCTTACAAATCCATACATTTCCTTTATTTCACATTTAAGTCCCTCTAAAATTTAATTTTCACAATTTAGCCTTAATTATTTAAATTTATCAAAAATTCAAGAACAAAATGTGTTCATCTAGCACCTATCTTTCATTTAACATCAATAACCATCAAAAAGCTTAAAATATCATCAATGACATATCATACAAACATTATCAATTCACAAAATTAGTACATGGGTTTGATAGTTTTCGAAGCAACGATTACAAAAACGTAAAATTATCAAAACCGAACTCAATTACTAACCTTAATTTAACATGCAAGTGTTGAATGTTTTGAGAGCTTAAACTTCCTTCTTTTCTCTTTTGTTTGGTTGAAGAAAGATGAACATGCATGTGTTCTCTTTCTTTTATGTTTTATTTATTATATGATTATAATATTATTATAATATATTATAACATAACATATAATTTAAACATATAATTTCATTATGAAAATTACATGTTGTCAGTCCACTATCCCATTAAAAATGGACAATTTTAAACATAGGTCCTCTCTTATATAAAGACATATTAATTTAACCACTCAATGAAGCAATAAGGCTACTTTTACCACTTATGCGATTTAGTCCTTTTTATTAAATTGAACATACAAACGATTGAATTTTTCTATGAAACTTTCACAGACATTAATTCACTTAGAATAAACACGAAATATAGTATTTAAATATTTCTCAGACTCGAATTCGTGGTCCCAAAACCACTATTTCAATTAGGGTCAAATTCGGTCTGTTACAGCAAGGGATGCCAGGTACGTAATCATAGAAACTTCTCTATGTATATCGAAGTATGTAAGAGTATGTGATCTGTTTAGATAGTATAATGTTCTGATTCTTGAATGTATGTATGCATGGAAGGGGATTGGTATGATGAAGGGGAAGAAGGTCGCATGGCAATCGGTGGCTTTGCCACATAGGTCACATAGTGATCGGTCTTTATGACAGGTAGCACAGCTGTCAAAATACTACAATGTATTATTAAGGTCGCATGGCGATTGGTGGCTTTGCCACATAGGTCACATAGTGATTGGTCTTTATGACAGACAGCATAACTATCGATATGGTGTGTAGCGGATGGAGGGTTGATTGTAGAAATCCCCACAGTATGATGGTTGGTACGGGGGTGTGTAGAGGATGGACTCTTAGGTTTGGGATGGGCCATGTTGTATGTAAATATATATTCTGTTGCCATTGTGTATGGGCCCAGGGCTTATAATGTGTTTGTGGGCCTCAAGGCTTTTCTGTGTTTTCGGGATTTGCACACTGAGTCTTGGTGACTCACCCTTTCATTTCTCCCAACTTTTTAGATGAACAGTAGATCGTGGACATGGGAGCCGAGGCGGACTCGAGGGTCTATCAAGTCTTTTATCTTCATAGACTATTTTCAGTTTTTCTTTAAGTTTAATTTTGGGATTATTTTTGTAATAAGGCCTCCATAACTTAGGTTATCAACTATATTTTTTTTGTGTTACATCTTATAAACTTATGTTTTCAAAGTCTTAATTATAAAGTGAAAGGAAAATGGGTTTTTCCAGCATGTTCAACGCCAATGTTAAAGTTTCTTCAAAAATGTCACAAGTAATGATTAGTCGTGTAATATCCGGGATTTAGGGCTTGTGCATTATTGCTTAATTGTATGAATTAGCATGCCTATGTGTGTTTGAATATGTTGAATGAATTTTTGAGAGCTTCAGAGTGTAGGTAAATGCCCTAGAAAATATCAGATTTTAAGTATTAAAGGGGAGCTAAGCTTGATAGGCCTTAAGAGGAATTGTAGGGGAAATTAGACAACAAAATGGGCTTGTTAAAGTGGCAAGGAGGCGCCACTTAGGGCCTTGGTAAGTGACGCCACAAGCAGTTCAAAGGGGGCCTAGGTTCGAGTGGCAAGGGAAGCAAATGGGAGTTTTATTTTGTTGCAAGGAAGAGAGGTAGTGGACGGCATGTGGACTCTAGAAGGAGGAGGTATAGATGGGGTTGGAGAGTTAAGGATTTGGCTAAGGTGGAGGGGATCAAGGGATAAGGGAGAGAGGGGAGCAAGTGGCCGAATATGGGATTCTAGGGGAGGTGTATATTCGGTTTTGGGAGTGTTGTAGGAGTAGGTGCCGAAATTGTTTTTTTAGAGGGTGCCCATCTTTTTCTTTCTCCTTTAGTCTCCTTGCCGAAATTGTCAGTCAAGAGAATTCTTTCTTTTTCCTCTCATTTATAACAAAGCCGAAACCTCTCTACCATTGTTCACCATTGCCAAATTGCTCAATCATCAACCTCTTCTTCTCTTCTTTTCTCTCACGGTTCTTTCAAAAGCCGGAAAACTCTTTTACCCATAGCCGATTTGTTCACTTGTCACAGAAGCCGAAAGTGGCAGATAATTCTTTTCTTCTTCTTTCAGTTGTCTATTCATGTTAGCACCTTTTCCCGAAGCTATTCTTTTTCTATCATTCTCAAAAGTCGATTCTCTAAGGGAGGTGCTGTCGACTACTTTCTCTTGATCTCTTCAAACGTGTGTTGGTGGTAAGTATTTCCTTCCTTAGCAATCAGTTTGGGTTCTTTTTCATGGGTGTACCGAAACCAAGTGGTTAAGCCTTGGTTTTAGGGATGGCCGAATATTCATAGTGCCATAATATGTGTTTCTTTTATATGTAGCCAACGTGAAGGAGCATTAAAGGGGTCTCTTGGATTCGACTACTCAAGGTAAGGGCATAGTGTTCGGCCATAGGCCACTTTCATAAGTTTTTGTAATAAAGCTGATTCTGACATTTACTAAATAGGGATTTCGACAACTTCAGGAGCAAGTGATAGTTTTGGGATTTAGATAAGCAAGGTAAGTAGGTTATGATATTCGGCCTTAGGCCATTCTGTCTATTAATGTTAGCCGATTCTGACATTGGTTTTTAGGAAGGAGTGTAATCGATTTCGATAGACTTTTGGGATTCAGTGAAAGCGTTAGTAACCAGGTGTGTAGCCCCACACTAGTTCTTGATAGATTTATGGTATTAGTTTAATATGTGTGTTAATAAGAATGTGAAAGATGTGGCTAAAGGTACCATTCAATGGTACGACATATTCAGGTACGTTATTCTCTAAAGATCTGTTAATAGTATTATAAACATTGAATGTGACATATATGAAAATTTGTTACGAATATAAATAAGGCATATGGCATGATATTCGCATGATTTGTATGACACATGGGGCATATGGGTGATTATGAAAAGGGGAAGTGATCTGGTGGTTTTTTTTTACCATAATATCTGGTGACTTATGTCACATAATCTGAATGTGGTGACTTATGTCATAAAATGTTATCTGGTGACTTTGTCACAATTATCTGGTGGCTATGCCACAATTTATAAGGGCGATGTGCAAGTCATCTGTAGCAATTGCCTTCGATGGTGTGTAGAGGATGGAGGGTCGATTTCGTAATCCCCACAGTGTAAAGGCAGGTACGGGTGATGTGTAGAGGATGGTTATCTAGGTTTGGGTTCGGGATTGCATCATTGTTTATATATGTTCTATATATGATTTGCATGCCTAAATCGTTGGGAATTTGTATTGGTTGTTGCACATTAAGTCTGTTGACTCACCCCGTTGTGGGATATCTTTTCAGGTGACACTCAGTCATCTTCCCTATATAGTTTACTTACTTCTACAGAGTGACCTAAAGGGCTTATCACAGTTATCTTCCTAGAAGTAATCTCAGAGTTCAAGTTCATAGCTTCCACTATGCTACTGGCTACATGTGAGTGCATCGAACCCACATCTATCAAAGCATTATAAGGTAGTCCAAAGATTAAGAACGTACTGGTTATGACGTCCGGTGCGTCGCCCTCCTCTCGACGCCTCAATGCGTAGACTAATCCAGGCTGTCTCACCTCTGTACCACCTGCACCTCTGCCTGGTGCTCCACACGGCCTCTACCAGAGCCATTACCTCCCCTCGCTGCACCACGGCCCCTCTGTGGCTGCTGACTATCCCTCCTGTTTGGAGTACGATTCTAATCCCTAGATTGCAACCTAGCTGACCTCTCTGGACAATCCCTCACTCGGTGCCCTATTGATCCACACTCAAAGCATCCCCTATTTCCAGTCCAACATTCTCCCGTGTGAGACTTTCCATATCGAGCACATCGTGGCGGCCACTGAGTATCAGCAGCAGTGGGCCTAGCAGCTTGATTCGACCCACTATATCTACCCCATTTCTACTGATTCTCGGTTGACCCAGATGATCCAGAATTCCTCTTATTCCAACCCTTGTCCTAATTCCGTCTTACCAACTGTTTCACTTTCTCCGCAACTTTAGCCTTTTCCACTAAGACCGCAAACTCTCTCTCCTACTGTGGAGCAATCAGCAACCTCAGATCATCCCTTAATCCGTCCTCGAATCTAACACATCGCTCATGCTCTGTAGCTATGATGCCCCGAGCATATCGGCTCAACCTTAAGAATTCCGTCTCGACTCGACACGGACATACTCTCTGAACCAAATCGTAAACGCCTTCCTCTCGCAAGATCAATATAATCGGTCCCAACATACTTCTTCCGATAAGTCGCTTGAAATAATCCCAAGTGAGATCATCCGCCGCAAAGACCATCCCGAATCGTGAGCCACCACCGGTATGACTCATCTCGGAGAAGCGACACTACTCCTTTTAGTTTCTCCTCACCATCCGATCCAAATCATCCATGATTCGCTCGTCGCTTCAACTAATACTCACCAGATTACGCCACACCGATACACCTCGAATACCTCACTCTATTGGTTCGAAGTCACTCAGATACAGATTTCCAAGCTTCCGTACCTCCACTTGCTCCAGCCACTCTCTCTAGCACTCGCAACATTGCCTATGATACTGCATCTTCTCCCGTTTGATCCTGATACTCTACACCAGCAGCTGGTGGTGGTGGTATCTCATTCTCGGACCCTTGACCAGACCTAACGGGTTCTGATACGATCATTTCGCCTCTACCGCGGCCTCGCACATTACGACCACGTCCCCTAGTACTCATGTCTATAATCGCGATTTATCTGCTTAAAGAAATTTTATGAATTAGATTCTGTTCCACTGATTACCCACAATAAGTTTTATGAAAAGTAGTTTGGTAGTAGTTCTTTCGATCATCACAAAGCTTTTATTTCCAGTCCTCTGCCCTAATTCAGTAAATCACGTTCACTCATCAATAACATCCCCCACCCACACTCTTCTTGTAGGGGTATTCCCGTCATTACACTACCCGAGGGTATTTTTGTAATTAACCTATCGGGGTATTTCAGTAATAAATCAGGGTTAATTTAAAAACTTTTACAAATCATAGGTATTTCAAAAATTCCAAGAATCGGGGGTACTTGGTAATTTCGTAAACCAGGGCTATTTTGGTAATTTTTCCAAAATATGGTTCCAGGTGATTTTACGAAATAAAGGTATTTGAAAATTTTCATTTTGGGGGTACTTCGATAATTTTCCATACTGAGGGTGTTTTGGTAATTTTACAAGTCAGGGGTATTTTGGTCATTTCTTAAATCAAGGATACTGTGGCAATTTTGAAACCAATGTTTAATTTTAGGGTTGTACAAAACAAGGTGACTAGTCCCTTTCGAGTTTTAATTATTAAATTTAGCCTGTGATTAAGTCTTCTTTGTTAGGGTGAACCGTCACTACGCACCAGGTAGGATTCGAGTGAGGAGGAGGTGAGTCACTAGGACTGCTTAAATACCAAGCTCCCCCTGAATCCAATCCTAGACATGCGCACAACGGTTGCCACACCCTTAACTTAGCAACGTACTCACAGGTTTATTTAGTGGATCTTTAAGTCTTATGTAATTTGTGTTGGAGTGACTATTCCTAGGGTTTAATAACTCCTAATCTACTAATCTACGATCCTGAAATACCCATTTCCCCCACATATAATTCACACAATGGTTAGGGATACTTACCTGGGCGGATTGGTGCCGGAGACTCGGTGCCATGCTGTTCAAACCATGTACCTTTTCCACCAAAACTTTTCAAAACCCTACTTTAAGCATTTTGGGCCTCGGGCCCACAGCCGAGCCTTTGAACTTGGCTCTGATACCAAAATTGTAACACTCCAAACCCGGTCAACACACCACGATCGAATCTGGCATGCTACGGAGTGAAAACCTTTTTAAACCAAAAGTTTGTCGGATAATTTTCTTTAAAAAAACTCTTTTATAGTATGAAAAGTTTAGGAATCCTTGTTTAAGATGATTTTGAAATCGTGTGATGGCTGCTTTAAAACTCATGCTTGAAAATCTACTTATTGTTGCAAGTTTTAGAAAACATACTATACTTGTTGAAAACCGAGTACGATGAGTATAATCGAGTTAAAACCATTTGCTTTTAAAGTTGTTTGGAAATTTAAGCTTGAAAACATTCAAGTTACCTTTGTTATCATCTTATAAGTGGTGTTACCCGATGGCAACGTTTAAAAACCTGAAGGAGTTATAGTTTTGAAAACATTGCTTTTTACCGGTTAATTTAACATGTTCATATATCCAACATATGTATAAAATAATCAAAATAAAAGAAAATAATAAAAACCCAAAATAATACTTAGCGGCCTTATTACAAAACCCAAAACCAAATTTAAAGAAAATTAATAAAATCGAGATAGCAGTTTAAAGTCAAAACCAAACTAAGATGCATGGCCACCTCGAGTCCTCCTCGGCTCCATATCCGCGATCTTTGCCTCATCTGCAAAATATAAGGGAAGGGGTGAGTCACCGAGACTCAGTGTATAAATCCCCAACCCGATAGTTCAAGCACTTACATAGATCAACATTAAACATGCAAGTCATGCAACCCATAACCTAACCATCCAGTCTCCTTTATCTACCCCATGTGGTCAAAATCACTGGTGGTCAAAACTACTGGTGACCGAAGTCACAAATATATTGGTGTGGTCAAAACCACTGGTGACCGTAGTCACAAATCAAGTGATGGGGCCAACCCATCGTGTGGTCAAAACCACTGATAACAATCCCGTAATAATCATGTAGGGCCAACCCACTGTGGTACCAAACCATTGGGACGAGTCACAATATCCATTTGTGGTTAAAACCATTGATGACCGTAGTCACAAATATTATAAGTATGGTCAAAACCACTGGTGGTCAAAACCACCAAAACCACTGGTGGTCAAAACCACTGGGACTAGTCACAAATAATAATAGTGTGGTCAAAACCACTGGTGACAGTCCACATAAATCATTCCCCCTCCTCTTATCAATCCCATCATCATGTCCATATCATACGTGTCATAATATCATGTATCATGCAACAACGCATAGCATAGCATATAACAATATCATAATGATGTATATCAAAAATCACATAATAGAGGACTTACTCGAAATCCAAGCTCATACCCAGAAGGCATAATCACCGATTTCATTGGCTATAACAGTAACATAATAGGCATATTATACTAATAAAGTGTGTAAGCGTTACACACCTGGCTATTCGTAAATCTAAGCGAATCCTGAAACTACGAAAACTAACGAGATCCCAAATGTTGCTCCCTCCTACAATCAGCCAACATTAGTTAGTAACCCAAAAGCCCATTCAGCTCTATTAGAAATCCTATAGGATGTGTCGCCCAAATATAGCACTCACCTTAAAGCTGATTTGGTTTCCAACCAAATCCCGAAACTACACAATGAACCCCCTTGCGATCGGCCACACACTGATGCACATAAACGATTAGCCTTCGGCTTTTGAATGATTAAGAGACGGATCTTGAAATGTTAAAACCTTACCTAGATCGACCACCAAATCCCAGAGATTCACTGTATTCGGATATGCTCCTCCCTACAATCGATTTTAACACAACACTTAGAATCCATAGGCCATTCGGCCATAACATAAATCTCGAAACCACATGAGTTAGTCGCCCTTTACCTTAATGACTGATTCGACTTCTATATACCAAAGGTCGGCACCCTTTATTGGTGTTAGGGGTTTCGGCTACCATATAGAACAATAATAAATTAAGGTTTTGATTACTAGCGATTGAAGGAGTATCAAAAGGAAGGCAAAACAGATTCGGCATTACCCAAATCGATCAAGAAGAAAAGATGAAGAAATCACTCACCAGGAGATTCGGCAAAGAGAACCAAAGAAGAGATGAATGTCGGCACTTGAGATGATGAAAAGAAAATGCAAGAAGAGAGAGGTTTATGAGCAAAGTATTAGGCCAAAAGGAGAACAACAAGGTTTCGGCTTAAGTGATGGTTTGATTTGGGAAAGATGGTGAAGAGAAGAAAAGTGGAAGGAGATAGATTCGGCAATGGGTTTGAGAGAAGAGAAAGAACGGATTAGAAAGAAAAATGGAGGAAAAGATGGGAGAAAAGGTTTCGGCTTTGAAGAAAATAGGAAAAGAGAAGACCCTCTCCTCACTAGCTGAAATACCCCCTTAGCCCACCATAAACATTCAGCCACCACCTAAAGGCTCCCCAAATCGACTACACTTCCTCCCCCCTAGAGTTTAAATTCGGCCAACCTCCCCAAAGCTCTCCCATCCACTCATTCAAATAAATTTGAATGAGTCAACCACCAAATTTTTCTCCCTTCCATCCATTTCAAATTGGTTGACTCAATCCTTATCTATCCATGAGAGTCTTACCTGAGCACACCTCTGCTTGCCTGTGGCGTCAAAAATAAATGAGCAGAAAGGGATTTCTGCAGCTCGAACCAAGGTCCTCCTTGCTCCTTGTGGTGTCACCTCCCTTGTGACTTAAGTGGCGCCTCCTTGCCACTTTACCAAGGCACTTCTTGTGTCTAAAACCTCAAATTAATTCTTTTAACCCCTATTTCGCCTAGCTCCTTTCTCTTAAGTGCTAAACAAAAATTTTGGCCATGACCCAAGACTAACCCGAGGTCATGCGTAGACCCCAAAACATGCCAAAGAAACACAGCTGACACCACATCACATGCAAACACACTCAAAATGCAGAGACCCCAATTTAAGAATATTACACAACAACACCTTATTACTATTTACGATGGGTTGTGTGCGATACCATCGTTTATATTATCATTTGGTGAGCTATGTGCGATACCACCGTAAATATTCTTAATGGTGGGCTATGTGCGATACAAATATTCTTAATGGTGGGCTATGTGGGATACCACCGTAAATATTCTTATTGGTGGGCTATTTGGGATACCACCCTATTAAAGATTAATGGTGGGCTAAGTGCGAAACCACCGAGTGTTTGGCATTGCTATGAATGATTTATTGTGAAATTGTTATGTGTTGTATCATGTGATATTGTGGTAATAAGTGCAGGAATATATGTTAATGAATGTGAGCATTATGTTGTGATATAATTGAAATGTGGTAAGAGATGAATGAGTAAGCATGATCTTGAATTGTGAAATTTCATTTATTGATTAATATATAGTATGATGTTTATTGTTTACATGTAAACTTACTAAGCTTTAAGCTTTGAAATGTGTCAAGAGATGAATGAGTAAGCATGATCTTGAATTGTGAAATGTCATTTATTAATTAATATATAGTATGATGTTTATTGTTTACATGTAAACTTACTAAGCTTTAAGCTTACTCCCTTTCTTTTCCCTTGTTTTATAGTGTTAATGAGTCGGGTCGGGATACGAAGATAATTGAAAGACCACTTACACTATCAGCTCATCTCAGTATATATAGAACTAACATTTTGAGTATGATAATGGCATGTATAGGGGCTAGACTAGGTATATTATTTTGTTATTATGGCCAAATGTGTTGGCTTCTTATAGATGAAATCTTTTGTATATTGCCATAGTAAATGGCTCTTTACTATCAATCAATGATAAGAAGAGGTTATTCATGATTGTGTAGAGTATATGAATGGTTTTTTTGGTTATGAAAATGCATGATTGAATTGATGGTGGAGGGTGAATTACGCTTGAGTGAGTTAGGGTGATGAAAGAGCTTGGCAAATAGCCTTGTTCTTGTCCATACGGGTAGGCACACGGGCGTGTGTCTAGGTGGTGTGTGACACACGATCAATTGCATGGGTGTGTGAGTAGGCCGCGTGTCCCCTTGCATGTTAGAATTGCAAGTCATTAAGCTCAGTAGTAAACACACGGGCAGAGAAATGGACGTGTGTCTCAGTCGTGTGGGCGGCACAGCCACAGACATGGATGTGTGCCCAGGCCTTGAATTTGGAATTTAAATCACCACAAGGTGGAAGCACACGGGCATGTGACAGGCCGTGTGAAATAAGTCAGTGTCAACCACGGGTACAGCTTACGGGTGTGTGGCTGACCGTGTGATGTACATCAAGCACAGGCGTGTGAAATACCACACGGGCGTGTCCCATTTCACACGGGCATGTGGCCCCTATTTAGGTAAAATTTTCTTAACTGCGTAAAAGTTTCTGATTTATTTCCAAAACTTTCCGGAAGTATGTTTAGGTCCTCATAGGCCCATTATAAGTACGTTAGAGACGTGAAGGTAAAAGTTTCAATTTGGAATGAAATTTGATAACCCAAAATTGTATGACCATGTGAGTTAAGTACGGTAATGCCTCGTACCCAGTTCTGGCATAGAATACGGTAAGGGGTGTTACATTTAGTGGTGTTAGAGCTATGGTTTAGTCGGTTCTTGAACTACCGTAGCGTGAGTTAGAGTCTTGCTATACATGCCATAAGCGTATATTAATAGTATGGTGGCTTCTGA
The DNA here is from genome assembly GCA_025506655.1 of Gossypium rotundifolium. Classification (NCBI taxonomy): domain Eukaryota; kingdom Viridiplantae; phylum Streptophyta; class Magnoliopsida; order Malvales; family Malvaceae; genus Gossypium; species Gossypium rotundifolium. Next base: position 51,013,779 of record CP106723.1, read on the forward strand.
CAATTCTAAACTTTGTTTTTATATAGTAAATAGATCCCGATCAAACGGCTGTTGATAACGCAACTAGTAACGCACCGGCTCCCACGTAAGGGACTGCGCCTATAGAGAGTGGGCTTGAGACTAGGGGTCAAGGAAAAGAGGCCCGAGAAGCCTTTCTCCAAATGATGAGTAACTGGTACACGGAGTATGTATAAGCGAACCCTAATGCTCAACCTCCTCCAGCCCCTCCTATACCTCAACCAGTTCTTGTGGCTCCTCAAGTTATAGATGTAGTGAGGATGACCAAGCCTCCGATAGATAAGATTCAGAAGCAAGGGGTCGAGGAATTTAGAGCCAATATAGACGATGACCCTGAGAGGGCAGAGTTCTGGCTTGAGAACTTGATGAGAGTATTTGATAAACTCTCCTGCACACCTGAGGAGAGCTTAAAATGCGCCGTGTCCTTACTGAGGGACTCGGCATACCATCGGTGGAAAACATTGACGGTAGTGGTTTCAAGGGAGAGAGTGACGTAGGACTTGTTTTTGGAAGAGTTCCAAAAAAAGTATATAAGCCAATGATTTGTGGACCAGAAAAGGAAAGAATTCATTGAATCGAACCAAGTAAAAATGACTGTGGTAGAATATGAGCATGAGTTTGTTAGGCTCAGCAAGTATGCACAATAGTGTGTCTAAAGAAGCTATCTTGTGCAAGAGGTTTAAAGATGGGCTGAATGAGGATATTAGACTGCTAGTTGGGATTTTGGAATTAAAAGAGTTTGTGTGTTGGTTTACCAGGCATGTAAGGCTGAAGAACTGAATAAGGAAAAGAGGAAAGCCATGAGTGAGGCCCGAGATGCGAGAAAAAGGCCAATGAGTAAATCATACCAGGCTCAATCAAAGAGGTCCAAGGAAATGAAACCCTGGATGACAGCATTAGTTGGAAATTCACATCGAGATTGAGGTAACACGTAATTGGGCTTGAGAATTCAAGCCACTTTGATGGAATGTATGGGCAACCAAAAGTCCAGACTAGAGTGTCCAAATTGTGGTAGGCAGCACATTGGGGAGTGTTGGGGAAACAACTGGAATTGTTACTAGTGTGGCTCACCTGACCATTTTATCTGGAACTGTCCAAAGAGGGAGGAGAAGGAAGGAAAGCGAGAAGTGAGATCAAGCAATGTACCTTTAAGGGGTAGATCACAAAAGAACCCGAGAGGTGGGACTAGTAGTAGAGGTGCGCCTCGAGATTCTACTGTGAGACCGGAGGGTCGAGCACCTGCAAGAACCTATGCCATTCACGTTCGCGAGGAGGCATCATCTCCAAATGTTATAACGGGTACTTTTTCTCTTCATGACATCTTTATTATTGCTTTGATTGATCCGGGGTCTACCTATTCATACATTTGCATGAAATTGGCATCTAGTATGAGCATGATTATTGAGTCTACGGAATTTGTAGTAAAAGTGTCAAACCCATTGGGCAAACATGTTCTAGTTGACAAGGTGTGTAGGTATTGTCCTTTGACAGCTAGAGGTCATTGTTTTTCGGCAAACCTTATGCTGTTGTCGTTTGATGAATTTGATTTGATTCTTGGCATGGATTGGTTGACTACCCATAATGTTTTAGTGAACTGTGGTGGCAAGTTTATCGAATTGAAATGTGAAAATGGGGATGTCATTCGGGTTGAATCAGGTAGATCGGATAATCTGCCAGTGATAATTTCAACTATGGTAGCCGAAAAATATTTGAGGAAAGGATACGAGTCTTATCTTGCTTTTGTGCTGAATACTCAAGAGTCAGAGGTAAAGATCGAATCAGTGTCGGTGGTATGCGAATATCCAGATGTGCTCCCGAAAAAGTTACCTAGATTGCCTCTAGTTAGAGAGGTCGACTTTAAAATTGAGTTAACTCTGAGAACGGCACCTATTCCAGTTGCCCATATAGGATGGCACCATTAGAGTTGAAAGAAATGAAGGTTCAGTTGCAAGAGTTAACAAATAAGGGTTTTATAAGACCGAGCTATTCCCTGTGGGGTGCTCCTGTATTTTTTGTGAAAAAAGAAGGATAGGTCGATGAGATTGTGTATAGACTACAGATAGCTCAACAAGGTAACAGTGAAGAATAAGTATCCTTTGCGAAGGATAGATGACTTGTTTGACCAACTGAAGGGATTTACGGTGTTCTCCAAGATAGACCTAAGGTCTGGTTATTATTAGTTGAGAGTTAAGGAGCAAGATATGTCGAAAACTGTATTTCGGACGAGGTATGGCCATTATGAGTTTCTTGTCATGCCATTTGGTCTAATGAATGCCCCTGCATTTTCATGGATTTGATGAATCGCATATTCCGATCGTACTTGGACAAATTTGTAGTTATTTTTATTGACGACATATTAGTCTATTCTCGGGATGAGAGTGAACATGCAAAGCATCTAAGAATTATCTTGCAGACTTTAAGAGACAAGCAGTTGTATGCTAAATTTAGCAAGAGTGAGTTTTGGCTCCGAGAGGTCAGATTCCTAGGGCACATTGTGTCGGGTGATGGTATTAGAGTTGACTCGAGTAAGATCTTGGTTATTGTAGAGTGGAAGCCACCAAGAAATGTGTCAGAAGTCAGAAGCTTTTTGGGTTTAGCGGGGTACTACCGACGGTTCATAAAGCGGTTTTCTATGATTGCTACCCCGATGACAAAACTATTGTATAAGGATATTAAGTTTGAATGGACTGAGAAATGCCAACAGAGCTTTGAGAGATTGAAAACATTGTTGACTGAGGTGCCAGTTTTAGTACAACCTGAGTCAGGCAAGGAGTTTGTAGTATATAGTGATGCATCATTTAATGGACTCGGCTGTGTGTTGATGCAAGAGGGTAAAGTAGTAGCTTATGCCTCGAGATAGCTAAAACTGCATAAGTAGAATTATCCGACTCATGATTTAAAGTTGGCTGCAATCATTTTCGCTTTGAAGATTTGGTGCAATTATTTATATGGTGAGAAGTGTCGAATCTTCACGGATCATAAGAGTTTGAAGTACTTGATGGGTCAAAAGGACTTGAATTTGCGACAACGACAGTAACTCGAATTATTAAAGGATTATGAACTTGTAATTGATTACCATCCGGGGAAAGCGAATGTAGTTGCGGATGCCTTGAGCATAAAATTTTGTATGCTTTGAGAGCTATGAGTACTAACTTGGCATTGTCTGATGATGGAGTTATATTGATCGAGATGAGGGCTAAACTGTTATTTATTCAGCAGATATGTAAAGCTCAAGAGAATGATAGCGAGCTACAAGCTAAAAGAGCTCAGTGCGAGTTGGGAAATGATTTTGATTTTTGGGGGAGTTCAAATGGTTATTTGATGTTTCGCGACCGGATTTGTGTACCTAAAGATGATGAGTTGATTCGAAAAATTTTGCATGAAGCACACAATGGTCACTTGTCAGTACATCGCGGTAGCACGAAAATGTACAATGACCTGAAGAAGTTTTATTGGTGGCCTGGTATGAAAAGGGACATCTCTGAGTTCATGATAAAATGTTTGGTATGTCATCAAGTAGAATCGAGCACCAAGTACCTTCAGGATTACTTCAGCCGGTGATGGTTCCTAAGTGGAAGTGGGATTGGATCACCATGGATTTTGTAACAGGGTTGCCTATGACTCCGAAAAAGAAAAATGTTGTATGGGTTATTGTTGCTAGATTGACGAAGTTAGCTTACTTTATACTGGTTCGAGTAGATTATTCGCTTGATAAGCTGGCTGAGCTGTATATTACTGAAGTGATGAGATTACATGGAGTGCCTATATCTATTATCTCGAATAGAGATCCTAGATTAACTTCAAGATTTTGGAAGAAGTTGTAGGAAGCCTTGGGTACAAGGTTGAATTTTAGTACTGCGTTCCATCCTCAAACTGACGGCCAATCTGAAAGAGTGATTCAAGTTATTGAGGATATGCTCCGATGCTGTGTGTTAGAATTGGGATGTAGTTGGGAAAGATATCTACCTTAGATTGAGTTTGCTTACAACAACAGTTATTAGTTGAGTATACGGATGGCACCGTATGAGGCTTTATACGGTCGCAAGTGTCGAACTCCCTTGTACTGGACTGAGCTTAGTGAGAAGCAAATTCATGGGGTTGATCTAGTTAAAGAGACCGACGAGAAAGTAAAAATAATCCGTAATAGTCTGAAGGCCACTTCGGATCGACAGAAGTCATACTTGGATTTGAAAAGAAAAGAAATCGAGTTTCAAGTGCACGACAAAGTATTTTTGAAAGTATCCCCGTGGAAGAAAATATTGAGATTTGGTATAAAGACAATATTGAGTCCACGATTTATAGGGCTGTATAAGATTACCAAAAGGATTGGCCCAGTGGCATATCAGTTGGCCTTGTTGGTAGAGTTGGAGAAAATACACAACGTGTTCCATGTATCGATGTTGCCGCGATATCGTTATAATCTTTCGCATGTGATCCCTCTAACGGAAGTTGAGATACGATTAGACATGACTTATGAAGAAGAGCCGATTAAGATATTGGCTCGGGAGGTTAAACATTTGAGGAATAAGAGCATAGCTTTAGTAAAAGTGTTATGGAAAAACACGGTGTGGAAAAAGCTACGTGGGAACCAGAAGAAGCCATGAGGGAACAATATCCAAATCTTTTTACCGGTAAGATTTTCAGGGATGAAAATCTCTAAAGGAGGGGAGAGTTGTAACAACCCGATTTTGGGGCTAATCGGAGCAGTGGTCTCGAGACTACTAATTCGAGGTTGAGGAAATTATTTTAGTATTATTTTATGTGTTATGGCATTAATATATGGCTATATGAAAATTTTGGTGCTTTAATTTTAGCAATTGTATGTTTAATTGTGAAAAAGGACTAAATGGCATAAAGTGTGAAAGTTCCATTATAAGTGGTAGAGGTGTCCAATAGCCAAATAATATCAAATTGGAGGTCCTTAAAGTGAAATTAGGCCATTAGATATGTGATGGTCGGCCATAGAGCCTAGGGAGACAAGAAGATTAAATTTTGGTTAAATTTGGTGGAATTAGGTGATGAAATAATGAATAAAATAAGATAAAAAGATGAGTTATTATCTTTTACTATTCCTTCTTCTTCTACCACCAAAAATTTAGAGAAAAAAAGGGTTCTTGGACTCCAAATTTTCAGCAAAACAAATCTCTTGCAAGTAAGTGATTTTGGTGGTTTTATTTGATGATTTTTGTACTTTTGGAATCCCCAAAACTTGAGCTAGCTAATGAGGGGACTAATTTGTTAGAATTGCAAGTCTGGAAGCTCAGTAGTAAACATACGGGTAGAGACACGACGTTGTGTCTCAGCCGTGTGGGAGGCATGGCCAAGGACATAGGTGTGTGCCAAGACCGTGTGAACTCTGCACCTTGAACTTGGAATTTAAATCGCCACACGGTTGAAGCACATGGGCGTGTGACAGGCCATGTGAAATAAGTCAGTGTCGACCATGGGTACAGTACATAGGCATGTGGTTGATCATGTGATGCAAGTCAGTGTCAACCACGGGTGCAAAGCACGAGCGTGTCAAATACCACACGGGCGTGTCCCATTTCACACGAGCGTGTGGCCCCTGTTTAGGTAAAATTTTCTTAAGTGCGTAAAAGTTTTTGATTTATTTCCAAAACTTTCTAGAAGTGTGTTTAGGGCCTCGTAAGCCCATTATAAGTACGTTAGAGATGTGTAAGAAAAAGTTTTAATTTGGAATTAAATTTGATAATCCAAAATTGTATGACCATGTGAGTTAAGTACGATAATGCCTTGTACCCGATTTCGACGTAGAATACGGGTAAAGGCTGTTACAACCCAGAGAGATAATCCATTGTCTTAGCAACTTGTACAAGAAATGATTATCATATTTAACACTCATCATATTAGACTCCTCGCTTTTGTATCTAAGATCTACAAAACTCTCCTTTAAGTTTTCCCCTAAAAACTTAGGACATTAACTAAATCACACACTTGATTATCCACTCAATGCACTCACAAAAAAGGTTCCTCATTGAACAACAATAAAGTGCTATCAGTTTAGCACATCAACTATATAAGTCTCCTCAATATAATGGAATCGAGACTTGCTAAAGTACTGTTGGAAATATACTACTGCAAAACAAATTCGTTACCACTAGCAGGAAACTAAATTGAGTGTAAATAAAATAACAATTTATGTGTCGTGGAAGGACCACTTCCTTGTAAGAAAATTCTCCCTAATTGGTGTAATCATGTAATGGACGTTCCCCCCAAGGTTAACACAGTAATTCAATATTCGTACATCTGAATAAAAAAGGTGGAACATAATTGACATTACTCTTTTCAAAAGGAATGGAAACTGAAAAAAAAATCAGATGATCAAAAAATTAAATTGATGAAACTGATCAAACCACAATAGGTTCAATTCCTGAAACACCCCACACCCGGCCCACGAGCCTGAACCGGATCTGGTATGTTCCTAAAGTAAACCGGTTTCAAAGATTTTCGTTACTTAGAGAGAGAATTTGAACAAAACTTTTTTTATTTAAAGTAAAATGTTGTTGTGGATTGGGCTCGATTGGGAACCCATTTAATCTATTTGAAAATTCGATTTTATTAAGGTGACAAAATAATTTTAAGGTTTATAAAAATATATCACTTTAACTTCACCATAATAGTTCCTAACATAACAGTTTAAAGTAAAGCGTAATAAGAAAATCCATCGGGCCTTATGGCCTTATTACATCAAGTAAAACCCAAAAAAAAATAATAAAGTCCAAATCGAATAAAATCTTCAAATGAAGCATGGCCACCTCAAGGTCTACCATCTCGGTCCGTCACTGTTCATCACCTGAAAATAGGTCCCACAGCGGGGGAGTCAACAGACTCAATGTGCACACAGTACTAACATTCAACAAATCAGGCATACATGTTCATATCAAATTCATATTCATATACAATTAAATGATGATGCAACCCAAACCCAAGCCTAATGGTCCATCCGCTACACACCACCAGCACCGCCACACACCGTGGGACTACTAAGTCAACCCTCCATCCGCTACACACCATCGAAGGCGATCACATAAATGACGTGTGCTCATCGCCTATATAAATTGTGTCATTAGACACCATATTCAAATAATGTAACCGGTTACCAAATTCGATAATGTAACCGGGTTACCATATTCAAATTTTGTGACCGTAGTCACTATATTCCGTTGGTGAGATCGAAGTCAACACCTTCTTCCCCTTTCACATAGATCCCGTATGCCCCATAAATTTTATATCATGCATAACATACTTACTTCTCACATTCATATATATAATTTCACATGTTATAAAGTAACATATTTCATAATCCTATCAGAAGTAGGAAACGTACCTGAGTACTTTTGGACCACACTAGGGTACTTAGCCATATTCACATTCTTACGTATAATCATATAATTAATATTTGCCATATAACGTATTGAAGGTTAGTATGGGTACACACCTGATTTGCTTAATAGATTCCTTGAATTCCCGAAGAACGATCTACCGATCTAGATCTTTAACTCCTATATTCGGCCAACCATTAAAACATATTAACAAACCTATTTGGCTTAAAAACCAAATCCTAGTAGGATTTGTATTACTTACCTTGTTGCCAAATTTAAAAGATTGTAAATCAAATGTCAAAAATTGATAGTACTCCTTCCTTAAATCGGCTAGCCACTAAATCCATTGATTTGATTAGTCTCTAGTTAAAGCAAATAGATCTAGACATTTAAGAGAGAACCTTGGCCGATTATAACCACTTACCTTATAATGAGATTCCCAAAATCGATTCCTTGCTCCCTTAGTGATGTCGAAATTCCTAAAATTCATATGTTAGATCTGATCTAACTTTAATAAATAGAATTTGGCCTTTGGCCGAATATGCCTCACCTTAAATTCCTTGAATCTGAAATCCCGAAACTCTTCCTTTGATATTCGGCCAAGAGACATAAAAAGGGTTATTTCTTAAATCGTGATTAAAAGGATTAGAAGAACAAGAATTAATTGTTCCTACCTTAGATCCTTGATCCTTATATTTGGTAATTGTAGAAACCTGAGAGATCCTTGTAGATTCGGCCATGAACAAGAATAGGGATTAGGCCATTCTCTTTCGACAAATAAAAAAGAAAGACAATTGAATAGCTTAACCTTACCTTGATGCCTTTAATCGATTGCTTCCTTGCCTAGAGTCACGAGAGATTCGCTATGGAGATTTAACAGGATCAAAAGAGAAGGGTTTTGGCTTAACAATGACAAAGGAGAGGAGAAGAAAAGATGGAGTCTTTGCTTAGTAAAGATTTCAGAGAGAAATGGGGCTAGGGAATTTTGGCACACATAGGAAAAGATGAGAGAAAATCCTTTAACTCTCCCCTTTAGCCGAACTTATCAATAGGAGAGTCCCTTACTTGGCCACTACTCCTCATAAGTGATAATATTGTCTCTTTTATTTAAAATAAAAGTGTTTAATCCATCACTTATCTCCTCAATTATCTTATTAAAAGAAAATCCTTATTTATCACTTAATTTATCAAGTATTAATGTAAATAAAACTCCTCCTTTCTAGAAATAGGTGTCATCCACCTCACCATCCGGAAGCAAAATTAAAACCTTCATTATTTGCTTTCCAAGTGACTCGAACCAAGGCCCATTTCTCTTGCATATGGCGCCATTTCTCTAAGCCCTAAGTGACATCTTCAGGCCACTGTTCCAAGCCTGCTTGTGTGTCAAAATTCTCCAACTTTTTCTTTTAAAGCCCTCTTGCCCTTATTTCCTATTTTAAACCTTAAAATTTGACAGTTCTGCATCATTTCTAAGTTTCCTAAAATTTTCGATCGGCTCTGTAACTTACCATTTTTCTGTTCAGGTTTCCAAAATGTTCAAGTTTCCAAAATGTTCAAGTTTCCAAAATGTTCAGGTTTCCAAAATGTTCAAGTTTCTAAAATGTTCAGGTTTCCATTTCCAGGTTTCCAAAAATATCAAAAATTTATTCATAGTGCTTAAACTTGTCATTTCATACAATTAAACTGAAAATGCATAGGCCCTTTTCAGGTTGTTACAGTTCCACCCCCCTTAAACAAAATTTCATCCCCGATAACTAAAATAGTTGCGGGTATTGCTGTCGCATGGTCTCTTCTGGCTCCCACGAAGCTTCTTCCGATCCATGATTGCACCATAACACTTTGACTAGAGGCACTGTCTTCCTTCATAGTACTTTCACATCTCGTTCCAAAATCCGAATCGGTTCTTCCTCATAGGATAAGTCTGGCCTTAGCTCTACTTCTTCAATAGATACCACATGAGATGGATCCGATCGGTTGCGACGTAGCATGGACACATGAAATACGTCGTGCATCTGCTGCAATTCTGGTGGCAACTCCAATTGGTATGCCACTGGCCCAACTCGTTTCAGTACTCGATAAGGCCCTATAAACCTTGGGCTTAACTTCCCTTTTTGTCCGAACCTTATTACCTTCTTCCAAGGCGAGACTTTCAGGAATACTTGGTCTCTCACTTCAAACTCTATCTCCTTCCGCTTAAGGTCTGCGTACGACTTCTGCCTATTAGAGGCTTCCTTCAACCGTGCCTAAATTAGCTCAACCTTCTCTTGGCCGCCACTAATTTCGACCCAAAACTTGGCGCTCTCCTAACTCACCAACAAGTAGGTGTTCTACACTTCCTACCATACAACGCTTCATATGGTGCCATCCGAATGCTAGCCCGATAGTCATTGTTGTAGGCAAACTCAGCTAAAGGCAAGTAATCTTCCCAACTTCCTCAAAATCCATTACACGCCTCTCAACATATCCTCCAACACTTGTATAACTCTGCGTTGATCGCCTGTCGATTATGGATGAAAAGTCGTAGTGAAGTCTAGCTTAGTGCCTAAAGCTTGATGAAGTGCCTTCCAGAATCAAGACGTGAACCTTGGGTCTCTATCAGAGATGATCGACATTGGTACTCCATGTAGCCTTACAATCTCTGCCACATATAACTTAGCCAACTTCTGAAGAGAATAATTCATTCTTACTGGGATAAAGTGTGCAGACTTGGTCAATCGGTCCACAATCACTCATACCGAGTCCTTCTTAGTAGGCGTAAGGGGAAGCCCACTAACGAAGTCCATGGTAATTCTTTCCCACTTCCATTGGGGAACTTCGATTGGTTGAAGCAATCTTGATGGGACTTGGTGTTCAAATTAACTTGTCGACACGCCAAACATTTCCCCACAAATTCACCACCTCTCGCTTCGATCGCACCACCAAAACTGTTCCCTTAGATCTCTATACAGCTTGATGCCTCCGGGATGTATAGCATAAGGGCTACCATGCGCTTCCCAAAGAATCCTTTGTCTCAACTCCTTATCTTTCGGTATATAGACCTTTCCCTTGTAGCACAATACTTCTTCATCATTGATGCCATAGTCCTTTAATCCTCCTTGCGGTACTTGCTGTAACTTAGTACTTATGTCCTTATCAGCCAACTGTCCCTCTTTCACCTCCTTCAGCCATGTGGGCTTGACTTGTAACTCTGCCAACAGGCTTCCGTCATCATACAGACTTAAATGAGCGAACAAAGCCCGTAGATCCGACACCACCTTCCTACTCAGGGCATCGGCTACCACATTCGCCTTGCCCGGATGATATTCTATCAAACAATCGTAATCCTTCAGCAATTCCACCCACCTTCGTTGCCTCAAGTTCAACTCCTTCTGAGTCAATAAATACTTAAGGCTCTTGTGGTCTGTGTAGATAACCGACCTTTCTCCATAAAGGTAGTGCCTCCAAACCTTAAGGGCGAAAACCATCGCTGCTAGCTCTAAATCATGGGTTGGGTAGTTAACCTCATGCGGCCTTAATCGCCGAGACGCATAAGCGACCACTTTACCCTCTTGCATTAGTACACAACCTAACCTCAGATGCTAAGCATCACAAGACACCACAACATCTTTTCCTCGCCTCGATCAATTAACATCGAGCTTCACAAGACCTTCTTAAGCTCTTCAAAGCTCTCCTGCTGCTTATTAGTCCATTCAAAGGGTACTTCCTTCCTTAGCAACTTTGTTAAAGGCGCGGCTATTGACGAGAATCCTTCCACAAACCTTCTGTAATAGCCTGCCAAGCCTAGGAAACTTTGTATTTCAGCCACGGACCTAGGTGGTTTCCAATCCAACACTGCTTCGATCTTCCTAGGATCCACTCTTATTCCTTCTACGGATACCACATGTCCTAAGAATGCCACCTCCTTAAGCCAAAACTCACACTTGCTGAATTTGGCATAGAGCTTCTTCTCCCTCAACACATCCAACACAACTCGGAGATGCTCATCATGCTCCTCCTCTGACTTCGAGTACACCAAAATATCGTCGATGAACACCATGACGAACCTATCCAAGTAGGGTTGGAAAACCCAATTCATCATATCCATGAATGCGGCTGGAGCGTTCGTCAACCCAAATGGCATCACCACGAACTCAAAATGGCCGTATCTTGTCCTAAAAGCGGTCTTATGGATGTCAGCCTCCTTCACCTTCAACTGATGATATCCCGACCGTAAGTCGATCTTGGAAAACACTGCGGCTCCCTTCAGCTGATCGAACAGGTCATCGATCCTTGGCAAAGGATACTTGTTCTTAATGGTCAGCTTATTCAACTGCCGATAGTCTATGCACATACGCATAGTTCCGTCCTTCTTCTTCACAAATAAGACCGGTGCTCCCCACGGAGACACACTGGGTCGGATGAACCCACGATCCAATAGTTCTTGGATTTGAACCTTAAGTTCCACTAACTCCTTTGGCGCCATTCGGTATGGAGCGATTGACACAAGAGCTATTTTCGGTAGTAAATCTATCCCAAATTCTACCTCCCTGTCTGGGGGTATTCCCGGTAATTCCTTTGGAAACACATCCACGAAGTCCCTTACCGTCCTAACTCCATTAATACCTTCTTCCTTTCCACCTATCACACTTACGAAGGCTAGGAATGCCTTGCAACCTTTCTTAACCATCTTCTCAGCCTTCAGTGCCAAAACTACATTAGACAAGTAGTTCCTCCTTTCTCCGATCATTACTACCACTTCATCCTCCGGGTTCTTAGTTCCATACGCTTAGCCGCACAATCCAATACGGCTCGGTGTTCTACTAGCCAATCCATTCCAGTATAAGTTCAAACTCTCCAAGGGTAACTCCATCAAGTCCGCCTCAAAGTTAACTCCCCGAATCTCTAGGGTACATTCGAAAGATCTTGTCTACCACAACAGCTTGGCCTAATGGGCTTACTACATCATCCTGCTCATCGAAAGTTCGAGTCTAGGCCTAGTGTTTCCACTACACTACATGCAACATAGGAATGGGTCGAGCCCACATCAATCGAGCAAAATAGGGTTTGTCAAAATAAAGAACGATCGGTTATTACATTCGGTGGCCACCATCTTCCTCCCACGAATCAGATAAACCAAACCCGATTGCCTTGCATCGGTACTAGTAGTACCTCGCCTTCGTGTTCCATGACCTTTGCCAAGACGACTACCTCGGTTACGAACCACGACCCGTTGAGGTCAGTCGTCGCCTTTACCGGTCGCTAGCATTCTGAATCACGGTAGGCTCTCATCTGGTTTTTTGGGACAATCCTTAAGCATATGGTCCTTGGACCCACACTTGAAACATCCTCCCGTCTTCCTCCAACACTCTCCCATGTGCTTCATTCCACAATGCTCACAAAGGCGTCATCGCCACCAAATTGCCAAATTGTTGATTTCGTGGCCCGTCAACCCTAGGCCTTTTGTGACCCTTTCCAGATGGCCCAAATCCTCTTTTGGCCTTATTCCTATCCACAGTCTGCTTGGTAGCGTCCTTAATCCCTTCGGCCACCTTGGCCTTTTCCACCAAAGCAGAGAATTCCCGCTCCTGATGCGGTGCTATCAACAGTCTTAGATCGTCTCTCATCAGTCCTCAAAATGGACACAGTTGTTCATGCTCGATTGCCACTACCCTCGAGCATAGCGGCTCAACCTCAAGAATTTCGCCTCATATTCTCATGATGACTTACTCCCTTGTACCAACCCTAGAAAAGCCTTCCTTTGTTCATCTCAGATACCGGTTCCCACATACTTCTTCCGAAATGCCTCTTTAACATACTCCTGTGTCAAATTTTCAACCGTGGTACCATCCCGAACAGCTTAACCACCATCGATACACTTCATCGCGTAACAATGCCACTATCCCTTTCAACTTTTCCTCTGAGCGATCGAGCTCATCCATGATACGCTCATTGCTTCCAACCAAGATTTCACCAGACTGGTGCTACACTAGATACTCTTCTAACATTTCAAATTTATTAGCTCGGAGCCGTTCGGTCTGGACTTACGATTTCTTGAATTTCCTCCCGCACCACCCACCAATTCCAAAACTCGCAAAGACACTCACGACGACAAGATCTTCCCGTCGAGCCTCTTGCTCAATATTAATAAATTGGGGTGGTGGTGGCGGTGGCATTTTATTATCAGACCCTTAACCCGATCTGACGGGTTCCGACACGGTCATCCTTCCTCTACCTCGACCACGACGACCACGTCCTCTAGAGCTCATTTTCTAGCGTCGAGATTTGATTAAGAAATTTTATGGATTAGTCATTGTTCTACTTATTTACCAGCAAAGGAGTTTTATGAAAAGGGATTTAAGAGTGGTTCTTTCAGTATTCATACAAACACACGTCTTTTCCATTCATTCCTTCATCCATCAAACAAGTATGAACTTTCGCTCATTCGGAGAAACGTTGTAGTTTTTGTTGTTGTTGTTTTCCACTACCTGGGGTATTTTCGTAATTTTGTCCCATCGGGCATTTTCGTAATTTTTCGTAAGAAAACGTTCTTTGGTGTTTTTGTCAAAATTATTTTGAAAATTTCAAGTCTCGGGTAATTTGGAAAAATTTTGAAATCTAGGGTATTTTAATTTTCGACCTCGTGGTATCTTGGTAATTTTTTTCAATTCCGGGTAAATTTGTAAAATTTAATAAATTAGGTATATTTCAAAAGTTGTAAAACTTTGAGGGTTCTTTTCGACAATTGTTCCTTCAAAAATGGGGATGTTGCAAAAATTTTGGAAATCAGGGTCATTTTGGTAATTTTGCAAGTTAGGGGTAATTTTGGTAATTTTCCAAAATTAAGGTATTTTGATATTTTACAAATTAGGGTTCTTGAATGTTTATGAAATAATGAAATTTTGGTAAAGTCATTGAGTAGTTGAACATTTTATAAACCAAGTATGCTTTTGGTAATTTTACCACTAAGGGCATTTTGTAATTTTCAGAAAAGCAGAGTTTTTCGTAAAATGTTGTAAAATAATTTTCTCGATTTAAAAGAAAGTTTTAAAAGTTGGAAGAAACTAGGGTTTGTTGTTTTGTTCTCTCTTCTTTTTTTTAAAACATGGCTAGTTCCCTTTCTGGTTTTAGTCATTATGTTTAGCCTATGACCGAGCCCTCTTGGTCGTGGTGAACCAAAGCTACGCACTGTGCGAGATTCGTGTGGAGAGGAGGTGAGTCACGCTGATCGCTTAAATACCAAGCTCCCACCAAACCATTCCTAGACATGCGCATGAGGTTGCCACACCACCGAGCCCTCCGAGTTAGGGTGAACCAAGCTATGCACTGTAGGATTCTGCGAAGAGGAGGTGAGTCACTAGGACTGCTTAAATACTGTGCTCTTTCGGATCCAATCCTAGACATGCGTGTGGGTTACCACACCACTAGCTCAAGGACTTAGCCATAGGTTTGTTCAAAGGCATTAAGTCTTATGTGGTTTTGTGTTTGAGTAGTCTAATCCTAGGGTTCAAGTTCCTATCATTCTATTCTACGCTCCATGCCTTTTCTACCCTTAAACAGTTCACGTAATCACACATATAGTTAGGGGTACTTACTTGGTGGATCATGGGTTGGAGACTTAGGTGCCATGCCGTAAAACCTTATTTTTCAAAGATAATCATTTGGCTCGCTTTGAAAACGTTTTGGGCCTTAGCCCACAGGCCGAGAGTTTAAAACTGGGCTCTGATACCAAATTGAAACACCCCACACCCGGCCTACGAGCCTGAACCAGATCTGGTATGTTCCTAAAGTAAATCGATTTCAAAGATTTTCGTTACTTAGAGAGAGAATTTGAACAAAACTTTTTTTTTATTTAAAGTAAAAATGTTGTTGTGGATTGGGCTCAGATTGGGAACCCATTTAATCTATTTGAAAATTTGATTTTTATTAAGGTGACAAAATAATTTTTAAGGTTTATAAAAAAAATATATCACTTTAACTTCAGTCATAATAGTTCCTATCATAACAGTTTAAAGTAAAGCAGAATAAGAAAAATCCACTAGGCCTTATGGCCTTATTACATCAAGTAAAACCCAAAAAAAATAATAAAGTCCAAATCGAATAAAATCTTCAAATGAAGCATGGCCACCTCAAGGTCTCCGTCCGGTCCATCACTGCTCATCACCGAAAATAGGTCCCACAATGGGTGAGTCAATGACTCAATGTGCACACAAGATACTAACATTCAATAAATCGAGCATACATGTTCATATCAAATTCATATTCATATACAATTAAATGATGATGCAACCCAAACCCAAGCCTAATGGTCCATCCGCTACACACCACCCGTACTCGCCACCACACCGTGGGACTACTAAGTCAACCTCCATCCGCTACACACCATCGAAGGCGATCGTTGCGATCGACGTGCTCATCGCCTATATAAATTGTGTCATTAGACACCATATTCAAATAATGTAACCGGTTACTAAATTCAGATAATGTAACCGGGGTTACCATATTCAAATTTTGTGACCGTAGTCACTATATTCCATTGGTAAGACCGAAGTCAACACCTTCTTCCCCTTTCACATAGATCCCGTATGCCCCATAAATTTTATATCATGCATAACATACTTACTTCTCACATTCATATATATAATTTCACATGTTATAAAGTAACATATTTCATAATCCTATCAGAAGTAGGAAACGTGCACAGTACTTTTGGACCACACTAGGGTACTTAGCCATATTCACATTCTTACGTATAATCATATAATTAATATTTGCCATATAACGTATTGAAGGTTAGTATGGGTACACACCTGATTTGCTTAATAGATTCCTTGAATTCCCGAAGAACGATCTACCGATCTAGATCTTTAACTCCTATATTCGGCCAACCATTAAAACATATTAACAAACCTATTTGGCTTAAAAACCAAATCCTAGTAGGATTTGTATTACTTACCTTGTTGCCGAATTTAAAAGATTGTAAATCAAATGTCGAAAATTGATAGTACTCCTTCCTTAAATCGGCTAGCCACTAAATCCATTGATTTGATTAGTCTCTAGTTAAAGCAAATAGATCTAGACATTTAAGAGAGAACTTGGCGATTATAACCACTTACCTTATGATGAGATTCCCAAAATCGATTCCTTGCTCCCTTAGTGATGTCGAAATTCCTAAAATTCATATGTTAGATCCGATCTAACTTTAATAAATAGAATTTGGCCTTTGGCGAATATGCCTCACCTTAAATTCCTTGAATCAAATCCAAACTCTTCCTTTGATATTCGGCCAAGAGACATAAAAAGGGTTATTTCTTAAATCGTGATTAAAAGGATTAGAAGAACAAGAATTAATTGTTCCTACCTTAGATCCTTGATCCTTATATTTGGTAATTGTAGAAACCTGAGAGATCCTTGTAGATTCGGCCATGAACAAGAATAGGGATTAGGCCATTCTCTTTTGGCAAATAGAAAAGAAAGACAATTGAATAGCTTAACCTTACCTTGATGCCTTTAATCGATTGCTTCCTTGCCTAGAGTCATAGAGATTTGGCTATGGAGATTTAACAGGGATCAAAAGAGAAGGGTTTTGGCTTAACAATGACAAAGGAGAGGAGAAGAAAAGATGGAGTCTTTGCATAGTAAAGATTTCGGCAGAGAGAAATAGGGGCTAGGGAATTTTCGGCACACATAGGAAAAGATGAGAGAAAATCCTTTAACTCTCCCCCTTTAGCCGAACTTATCAATAGGAGAGACCCTTACTTGGCCACTACTCCTCATAAGTGATAATATTGTCTCTTTTATTTAAAATAAAAGTGTTTAATCCATCACTTATCTCCTCAATTATCTTATTAAAAGAAAATCCTTATTTATCACTTAATTTATCAAGTATTAACAGAAATAAAACTCCTCCCTTTCTAGAGATAGGTGCCGTCCACCTCAGCCTTCTGGAAGCAAAATTAAAACCTTCATTATTTGCTTTCCAAGTGACTCGAACCCAGGCCCATTTCTCTTGCATATGGCGCCATTTCTCTAAGCCCTAAGTGACATCTTCAGGCCACTTTTCCAAGCCTGCTTGTGTGTCAAAATTCTCCAACTTTTTCTTTTAAAGCCCTCTTGCCATTATTTCCTATTTTAAACCTTAAAATTTGACAGTTCTGCATCATTTCTAAGTTTCCTAAAATTTTCGATCGGCTCTGTAACTTACCATTTTTCTTACATTTCCAAGTTTCCAGAATGTTCAGGTTTCCAAAATGTTCAAGTTTCCAAAATGTTCAAGTTTCCAAAATGTTCAAGTTTCCAAAATGTTCAGGTTTCCAAAATGTTCAAGTTTCCAAAATGTTCAGGTTTCCATTTTCATGCATTTCCATGTTTCCAAAAATATCAAAAATTCATTCTTAGTGCTTAAACTTGTCATTTCATACAATTAAACTGAAAATGCATAGGCCCTTTTCAGGATGTTACAATTCCCAATAAAGATTGGAGGGGTCAGAGCGTAACAGCCTATTTTTAGTGATATCGAAACATTGGTTTTGGAACCACAAATTTTATGAGTAACTTATTATTATTTTTATTTTAATGCCTATGGGATTATAGTAAGGTCGTATTAAAATTTCATTAAGAAATTTTGATGTTTTTATTATTAATTAAGTAAAAAGGACTAAATTGTAAAAGGTGTAAAAGTTGAGTTTTATTAGTAAAGGGGTTAAATGACTTTGGAAATGAAATTTAATGGACTTGAATGGTAATTATACCATATATGTTGATAGTGGATGTACATGGATATGTTTTAATATAATTATGATTGCTTTTAAACGTTAATTTAGCAATTTGGTAATTAAAAGAAAAATTAATAACAAAAGATGAACCAAATGTTGTCTTCTTTTTTTGTATTTTTTTGAAACCCTAAAATACCCATTGGAGAATATAAGCATTTTGCAAGCAAAAAGTCGAGTGCATGGTATGATTTTGAACCTCATTTTTAATGATTTTTATGTTTTCGGAATCGTTTTAGATTAATCTAGCTAGCTTGGGGATCAATTTGTAAAATTGTTAAAGGTTGAGGGTTATGCCATAAATGGTCTTGAATGGTTTTTGATGTTGAATGATAGATTATGAACCTTTATTGAGAAATAAACAAGTTTTGTAAAGTGATTTTTAATGAAATTTGCACTTAGGGATTTGTTTGTAAAAATAGTAAAAATTCATGTTAAATTTATGAAATGGTGGTTTATTTGGGTTGGATTGAGTTCCTAAAGATTTTTCTTAGCTTATAAGAAGGATTAAAATGCTTAGATTTCAATTTATAAGCTTAAGGACTAAATTGTTAAAAAGATAAAATGTTAGGGGCAAAATAGTAATTTTGCATAAATATGAAATGTGGACTAAATTGAATACTATAAGTTTTAAACAGAGCGAAATTTTCCATTTAGACCAAGATAAACAACGTACGGACCTGGATTGAGGCAAACCAACAGCTTCGGATTAGCTCGATTTAACCTTCACGCCCCTAGTCGTCGAGGTAAGTTCGTATAAATGGTTATTATATTCATGTTATTTAAATTTATGTTATTCATAATGTAATTGAACGATGTATATGCAAATCAATGTTATAAAGATTATCAAGTTCCAGTTGAGCCTTAAGAATTCATAGGATACAAACGACATGTCATTAGGGATTTCATATTTCAGGTGATGGTCTTGAATGTCCAACTGATGGCTGAGGCCCTCCATTTGTTGCGGATACTCCACAGCTCTTGTGAGTAGGCCCATTTCATAGCACGTGTGAGCAATGATGTAAAGGAAAAGGTTACGGTTGTGTAAAGGCACATTTCGTGTGAACTTTCTCGAGTATCCAATGAAATTCTATTTGGTTCAACGGGTAAGAAAAGGGGTTTGTAACACCCCAAACCTGGCCCATTCGATACGACCGAATTTGAAATGTCACTGTGGAAAACGTTTGAAAACATTCTTACTTAAGAGTAAAAACATATAAATTTATTGTCTTTTGTAAAACATTATTTATTAGAAAGCCCATTAAAACTTAATTGTTATAAAAATACCGGATTCAAAACTCTGATATGACCTTTGAGGTCTAAATAGCTTTTAAACTAAAACTTTCATAATATTAACTTAATTATAAATACAACTGAAACATAGCAAAAATCCAAATACTTTGAGTGGCTCTTATTACATTAAATAATAATTCATAATTATTGGAGATATAAAATAATTAAAACAAGCAAAACTTCTTCTGCATGGGCCACCTTGTATCCACTCCAAACCCGGTCCAAGCATCATACATCACCTGTAAGGTTTAATAAAAATTTGGGTGAGTCATACAGACTCAGTGTGCACTTAGTCCACCGAATTCCACCCACAAGTCAAACCACATACTTACCCACATAATGATATTAATGCAACTTATTCACGAGATTTCACTTATTGGGCTTGGCCCATATTCACATCAATAGAGTTCACATATTGGGCTTGGCCCATAACCATATCACATTCTTAAAATAGTGTAATTAACCACATGTTTCCACATACTGGGCTTGGCCCATTACCACATTAATCCACATCACATACTGGGCTTGGCCCATTTCCACGTTTATTCATATCACATGTTGGGTTTGGCCCATTTTCACATATATTCACATATCAAATTATGCAATTATGAAGCCCAACCCAGCCTAGGGTCCATCCTCTACACACCCCCGTATCCAGCCTACCACACACCAGGGGATTATTAAATCACCCTCTCCTTTTCACTCCAAAAGGCAATCAATGCCGTCCACGTGCAATTAAGCACAATAATCCACAACGCGACCTCAATCAGCGCCAATCCATGATGTACCCGTAGCTAACACCAAAACCATGATGGGACACATAGTCACTCATCAACCACGATATGGCACATAGCCGATATCAACCACGATGAGGCATATAGCCACTCATCAAGCCACGTGAACTAAATTGCAATTAATCCACAACGTGACCTCAGTCAACGTCAATCCACGATGTAGCTCAAGGCTAACATCAAACCACGTACTCGAAGTACACCCGTACCTTCTTTCATATCATATCCCACCCATGCACATGCCACATAAAATAATGATATAATATAATGATGCATGAGCATGTTCATCAAACATATTATCACATATTCATATTAATAATCACATTTTATCAGATTTGGTACTTACCGGATTATCGACATACCCCTTGAGGGTATCCATATCACAATTTCCACTGCACTAGTTAGCACATTCATAACACATGCACATATCACATACATATCATTTACTCGAAAAACGGTAGGCTAACTACACACCTGACTATTTAGCGAAATCCTTAGCTACTTGAATTTAACACGATCCCGGAACTTCCTTATGCCTGTCGATATCCTCCTTACTTATTCAAATCCTGAATACTTGCTCTACTTCTTTCGACTTGCCCCCTAAATAACCATAATACAAATCGGTCACATTTATACCCAAATATGGCCTATGGCCGAATAACACAAGCCTCCTTACCTTACTAAACTAAATCCCGAATCACCACTTACTCCTTGAATAGTCAAAATCCCTGCTTAGCAACCATTAGAATCGGCTTAGCACATGAACTCTAAAGATGGCCCTTGGCCGAATGCCTTATTGGCCTACCTTCAAGAATCAAAACTGATTACCAAAGGAGAATTCACTTACCACTATTACACATTTGCTTTGAAGAGCCTAAAGTAAGTAGTCGACAACACCTTCCTTTAAAGATTCGGCTTAGAGCACAACAATGACGGTTCGGCCCTTAAATGGAGAAGAGGAAAACGCAACAATGGAGAGGGTTTTATGCTTGGAGATTTTGGCAACAAAGAACAATGATAGAGGGGTTTTAGCTTTTGTGACTTGCGGCAAAACAAAAAGAATAGGCACTTTAAGCTTCGGTTATGGCTTCAAAGAAATAGAAATAGATTTGGTGTTGGATGAAAGAAAAGAATGAGAGGTGTGAGTGGGAAGAAATTCGGCACAAAGAAATTTAAAGAAAAAGATATCAAAGATGATTACGCCCCCTTATAAAGAATTCGGCTACTATATCCTTGCTATTATCAAACTCTTTGATAATCTCCTCTATTATCTCCTTAACAAATAAAATAAATTAATCCAACATTACTTCCTTATAAAACTCCTATATTATCTCTTATCACCTATTTAAACTAAAATAAATAAATAAGTCCATATTTATCTCTTTTTCATCTTGCAAAAATAATTAAATCAACAATTATCCTACTTGAATAAATAAAACAACAATTATCTATTATCTACCAACTTAAAATAAATCAACCTTTAATATATATCCTATCCGAATAAAACAAGCTTAATCCTCATCCAATTAAAAGTCCAATTGCCATCCAAACTCTTCTCACCTTTCTTCCTTGATGCCAAAGCAAAATAAAAACACTTCCCTTGCTACCAACAAGACTCGAACATGAGACCTGGAGCCCTTTTGACGCAAGCTGTAGGTAAAGGCCCAAGCCACTTTGCCAAGGCGCTGTTGATGACATGTTTCACCCAGAATTTCTTTTAAAACCTCTTTCCCTAGCTCCCCTTTGTCTTAACGCCAAAAGAAAAATAAAAACACGCCTCCCTGCTGACAACAAGACTCGAACCAAAGCCCTTGCCCACAGCACACGGCGTCATCACCAAGGCCTTAAGTAACGCCTTGCAGCCACTTTACCAAGGCCTGTCTTATGCCAAAAATGCCTACAATTTTTCCCTTAAGGCCTCCCTAGCCCAACTTCCCTTCTTGACGCAAAAATACAAGCCCATTGCTTCCCACGTTGCTCGAACCTTCACCCCCTGAAGCTCCCTTTGACGCAAGCCTCCCTGCTCCTTAGGTGGCGTCCCAAGCCACTTTACGACACGGCTACTTGTGTCCTAAACTCCCCAAAACTTTTCTTAAGGCCTCTTCAGCCCAGTTCCCTTTTTAACTTAAAATCCAATTATTTTCCCAAAGCTTTCACCTTCATCCTAGAGTTCTAAAAACTCTTAAAACACACTCAACCACACTTAAAGCCTACTAACACTTGAGTTATGCTCCAAATGCATAACCCCTAATTTAGGATATTACAGGGTTGAAATGGTAAGTTTTCAAATAGAATTAAGCATAAGCGCATGGAAATGATGCATGAATCAAATGATGTATTTCATATGAAAATTACTTATCATATGGTTCATTCAAATGACTTATGTACAAATGTGCTAACTTGTGTATTGATAGTGATGTATAAGTTTATTACAAGCTTATGATTTTGACTTTAATGTACTTATGCTTTAAATTATGCAAACTGAAATGGTAATTTATGTTTTGATCTATACGAACTTACTAAGAATTAATTGCTTACATAGTTTCTTTCATATGTTTTATAGATTATCGGAAGATCGATCGGTTTGGAAGCTTGTCAGAGATCTATCAGACTATCCAGCACAAATATCGATAGTTTTTTAATGTTTTGACCAAGTTTATAATGGCATGTATAGTTTGAAATGTAATGTTATTTTGTTGAATGTTTCTTTGGTAAATTGGCTTGTATAAGTTGTGGATGTTATCTTGGTTTGGCACCTTTTGATGCTTTGTCAAATTATGTCAACTTGGTTATGCTACTATGGTATGTTTGAAATGATGTGTTAATGGTTAAATTTTTGGCATGTTTTGGTATATGTTGAACTAGAATTTTATAATTGAAGTATTGCATAATTGACATGTTTAGATAGGTAATATTTAGATGTTGATTGAGGTGCCTCTGAATGGCATATTGGTTAGTTGTGTTAGAACATTGAAATGGTATTTTGATGTGTGTTTAGGTAATGTTTAGGTTCCTTGAATGTGTGCATGAATGGCTTGAGAAGTTAAGCATGATACGACATTGAGATGGTTTGGTTCTAGGTGAATGTTAGGTCCATATAGCCTGAGACACGGGCATGTGACTCAGCCGTGTGTGGAAAATGGCCTGGCGACACGACCGTGTGTTATCTGAGGGTTCCTTTGTATGCAATTAGTGAGTTACACAGCCTGACACACAGCCTGACACACAGGTGTAACAGCTCGATTTAAGGGCTAGTCAGAATAGTGATCTCAGGATCACTAAATCGAGAATATAGAAATTATTTTATGTTATTTTATGAGTTAGAGTATGATTACATTAGTGCATGAAAATTTTGGTGCTTTAATTTTAGCGATTTCATGTTTAATCACGAAAAAGGACTAAATCGCATAAGGTGCGAAAGTTCCATTTTATGAGCTAAAGGTACCAAATATCCATAGATTGTCAATTTAAGGTCTTTAAAAGGCAATTTATCCCTTTGAAAAGGCTTGGCCGGCTATAGACTACCATAGGAGACAAAATGGTCAAAGTTGGTGAGTAGGTGGACTAGATTGATAGTTTAATATTAGAATAAAGAAAGAGAATATATCATCTTTCTTTCCATCTTTCTCCACCAAAATTTGCAAGAAAAATAGGGGTTTTAAAAGCTCAAATTTTCAACAAGCTCTCCTCCTTCCTTGTAAGTGATTTTGATGATTTTTCTTAATGATAATTGTACTTTTAGAACCTCTAGAGCTTAAGCTTTCTAAAGAGGGGATTATCTTACATTATGCTAAATAGTTTAGAGTTTTTCTATGTGAGCTTTCATTGTTATTTTCTGCATTTTTATGGAAGAAATTGAGTCTTAGCTGTTAGATGAACAACTTTTGTGAAAGGTGTTATCATGAAAACACCAAAAAGGACCTTGTGGAAAGGGTTATAGAAATTATTGTAAATGTGTGAAATGTTGATTTTTGATGATAGCTATAAGAGTATTAAATGTTCACCTAGGCTTGTTGAAGGTAGAAATATGATTAGAATTGATTTCCGAGCCTAGGGGCAAAATGGTCATTTTGCCAAAGTCTAGGGGTAAAATAGTAATTTTGCCAAAGCATGATTATTAAAATGCTTTTATTAATGTGATGATTAAAATTAGCTAAATTGCTATTATAGAGCAAGAAGAACCAAGAATTCACCTCGATCGGGGAAAGAACAAAGTCTCGGACTAGACGACGAGCTAGCTTATTTTGAGATCGAGGTAAGTTTGTATGTGATAGATTCAACATTTATGTTAGCATGTTTGAGAATGCTTGGTATTATGTTGATGTATGATACTCTACTAAATTGAGTAATTGATGTTGAATAAGATGTTGAAGTCCTAAGAGGACTATAATGGATATGAAATTGCTATCATCGAGATATGAAAAGGATAAGGTCCAGTATAAGACCATGTCCGAGACATGGCTTTGGCACCGAGTTGAGAATCCCATATAAGACCATATCCGGGATATGGCTTCGACAATGAATATGAAAATTGTATAAGACCATATCCGGGATATGGCATCGATACTTGATGTGAAAGTCCATATAAGACCATATCCGAAATATGGGATTGGCATTTAGAGGTGACTCCATGTAAGACCACCTCGAGGATGTGGCATTGGCTTCATACCTACATATGACGGATATGCGTCTTTGACTATCCCTAGTGATTAATGGGATAAATAGATGAGTTAGAAGTAGAAATAGGATTTTTACGAAAGTCATGTGAATGAGTGAATATAGGTACTCGTGAATGAGTCACGAAGAAACGGTTACGATATATGGCACGGTATGTGCTAAATAAGGGCAAGTGTAAGTAAGTATGGCAAGAAGCCTAATACCTTGTGGATGTTTTATTAATGCCATGGATGGATTATATTATGAGCTCATTGTTGCCATTTATTTCCATGCAAACTTACTAAGCTTTATGCTTACCCCTTTCATTGCCCTTTTTCCTTGTAGTATTGCCAAGGTAACTCGAGGAATGTGGAAAGTAGGAGCCCGTAAATCACACTATCGACACCACTTTGGTCTAACAATTTAGACTTATTTTGAGTATGGCATGTATAGGACTTGGGTATTTTTGTTAGGTTGTAATTGTTATCCAAAGTGTTGGCTATGTATGTTATTAAAGTCATTTTGTAAATTGCCTTATAAGTTAGGTACATACTTGGCAAATTCTATTGCTTAATGAAGATGAATTTCAGGAAGTGTATGCCCTTGTGTATATCTTGATTCTTTCAGTTCCTAGAGATACCTTTTGGTCATCTTTTATATTGGAATGTTTGAATTGAGTTCTTAGATGTGCCTTTGGGTTATAAGTTGTTTTGACTTGACTTGGAGTATGTATGCATGCAACTTAGGGTGGCAAAGGACTTGGTAGATAGCCATCTAATTGTCCACACGGGTAGACACACGGGCGTGTGTCTAGGCCGTGTGTGACACACGGATAGCCCTATGGGCGTGTGGATAGACCGTGTGTCCCCTTGCATGCTAGAATTGCAAGTCAGTATGCCTTGTAGTAAACACACGGGCAAAGACACGACCATTTGTCTCAGTCGTGTGGGAGGCATGGCCTAGGACACGGAGTGTGCCCAGGCCATGTGAAGTTTGCACATAAAATGTGGATTTTAATTCGGCACACAGGCTGAGACACGGGCGTGTTAATGCCGTGTGAGGGACACAGGCCAGAGACATGGGCATGTGTCCGGCCGTTTGGGTTAAGTCAGTGTCGACCACGGGTGGAAGACACAGGCATGTCTTAAGGGCACACAGGCGTGTCCCTATATTAACACGGGCGTGTGGCCCTTGTTTTGATGTAAAGTTTTCCAAGTTCGTAAAAGTTCCCGATTAAATCCCAAAACCTCTTGGATGTATGTTTAGGGCCTCGTAGGCCGAGATTGAGAAAGAGATGGGTTTAAATGAAATTTTTATAGCCCAATATGAGACGTTTAAGCAAGTTAAGCCAGGTAATGCCTCAAACCTAGTTCTGGCTTTGAACGCGGGTAAGGGGTGTTACACAGGCGTGTGGGGCAACTCAGAGAGTTACATGGCCCGGCACACAAGTGTGTGACACGACCGTGTAACCTTACTCAAAGAGTTACACGGGTGAGGACACAGGCTGTGACTCGACATTGTGTCCCTAGTTCGAAGGTTACACGATCTGAGAGACAAGCGTGTCTCTCAGCCGTGTGAGGAACACAGCCTAGCCACAGGGTCGTGTGATCCTTATTTCAAAAATTTTGTAAATTTTTCTTGGACTTTCCAAATGATTTTAAATTAGTCCTAATTTGTTTCCAACGTATTTTTAGAGCCTCGAGGGCTCGATTTAGGGACGATATGTATATGTATGATTGATTTTTGATATGTTTATCTTATTGAATGAAATTAAGTTTAAATGTTTTGATAGTATAGTAATACTCTGTAACCCTAATCTAGCAACAGATATAGGTTAGGGGTGTTACACACAAATGGTCCGCTTAAAACCCAATATCCTAGACAAAATTTTCCTCTCTTGTCATTTCGTAGAACACCAAAATTTAAAGAACAGAAGGATGAGAGAATTTTTTCTCTCTGGCTTTATCTTGTTGTGTTATATCTAAAATAAGTACCATGACTTCTTATTTATATAGTTTCCTAAAGGGAAAAGTGGTAAAATACATAAGGTTAAAAAGGTAAAATTGGCACAAATAGTTTCCTAACAATCTACAACAGTCAAATAAAAGTATTTTCTCTTGACTGGATTTTTGTACAACAAATTTTTTAAATCTAAAAAAAATTAGTTTCTGAAAAATAATATAGAAGTTTAACCCAAAAATAAACAAGTGCACTACGTTTCGTAAACACAAATTAGGAGGTGGCGGTGTTGTGCACATGTTAGACCTTTAGCTTATGCGTAACCAATGTGTGATTGCCCTTTTCTTTTGCATTACCAACATTCCCTCACTAATGCAAAAGAATCAGAAAAATTTTGTAAACAAGAGAAAAAAGTAAAAATATGAAAAGAGCAATAGTGAAATTAATTGCTTAAGCACTATTATCTTGTGTATTTAAACTAGTACATAGTGAAATGAGTGATTTTTCTCTTTAAGATCTAAATGAATCTTGAGCTTATTAAGATATGTGTAACACCCCTCACCCGAATTCAATGGTAGAATTGGTTTGCGGAGCATTACCGGACTTTCAACACTTTTAAACATACATTTCATATACATTTCAATCATAATCAATCATAGTGTCCCTTAAACGAGCCTACGAGGCCTTAAACATGCATTGGGAGTGGTTCGGGACTAAACTGGAATCTCAAAAAAATTTTCAACACTTAGCATTTTTTTCTCCAAAATAGGGGACACACACCCGTGTGACCATGCCGTGTGTCTCACACGGCCACCAGACACGCCCGTGTCACAGGACGTGTGAACATTCGAAATGGGAGCACATGGCTGTCCCAGCCCGTGTCCAAAAAAGTGAGCTAACTGACTTGGGCCACACGGCCAACCACACGCCTGTGTGCCCTTCAAAGTTGCCAAACACGCCTGTGTGCCAGGCCGTGTGCTAGGCCGTGCCAGGGTATACTGACTTATGCAACACAGCCAAGCCATAAGCCCGTGTGCTAGGCCATGTGCCAATTAGGGGGTATACTGACTTGTGCCACATGGCTGATCAAATGCCCGTGCGTGAGACCATGTGGAGCATACTAACTTCACTTCAATTTCAACACCAGGGGACACATGGCCATGTAAAAAGATCGTGTGTCACACACGGCTGAGACACACGTTCGTGTCTCTGCTCGTATGGAAAAAAATAGGCGATTTACCAAGCCATTTTGCCACCCAGTTTACACATACCTATACAAGCTCAAATGGTACCATTTCAAGATGCAAATATGCAACCAAATACCACCAACTAAGGTTCCAAAAATATACCATTTCTTTACCATCAATACAAAACACAAATATACCATAATTTTCCATCTAATCTCATACCTAATTTACAAAAACAACTCAATTAACTATACTCTTCCAATCATGCATTAGCATGTACCAATTCACAAGCATAAAGCTTCTCAAACATCAATCATTTACCATTCAAATTACCTAATATCATTAAGCATCATAAACCCAACTTCAAACACACAATATAAGTCATACACCAAAATCAAAACAATATCATTGGCACATCTATATACATTATCAAATTCATCATCATAAGCCAACTCAAAAGAGCCAAAATACATATTTATCAAACATACCAAAATGACCAAATCCTATACATGCCATATACCATATATACACAACATCAAAAGTACCAAAATAGATGCCCGATAGTGCGATGAAGTCTCTGACGATCCCCGGTTCCGAGCTAGCTTCGATATATTATAAAACATAGAAGAAAAGTAAGCAATAAAGCTTTGTCAGTTCATATGTAAATATGAAAGAATCTCATCATTCATTAACATTTCTAAATGGATGAAATAAATTGCATTAAAGACATCAATCACTAAGTTAACATAAGGTTCTCAACTTAGATTAGCTCGTTATCCGAATAGTTTTCTGTACATATCTATACTGATGCATATCTATTCTGACCAATTCACTTATCAAATCTCTCCGAATTTATAAATGCTTATGGTATGAATACGTTGATTTTTTGATGCCATAGTTCAACTATGGTCTTACACATACATTGCCAAGGCTCTGTCGTGGTCTTACATTCACATGCCATAACCCGGTTATGGTCTTATTATCCGATTTACCATAGCCCAACCATGGTTTTATTCAACAACTCGTCAACTTAAACTGTACATTTAAATTAAGTTCTACACATTTAACCATAGGATAAATACAATCTCAATTCTATCCATCGATTGAATAAATACACATTTAAGTTCAATTATACGAACTTACCTCGTGTACAAAAATGATGAAACGGGCAGACTATTCAATTACTTTGCTTTTTCCCTGATCTAAGTCTGAATTCCTCTTTTCTTGATTTATAAGTAATCAAATCAACTTATTTATTCTTCTATTTATTCAATTCAATCCAAAACACACATTAGGGCTATTTTACACATTTGCCCCTAAACTTTCACATTTTTGCAATTTAGTCCTTATTTCACAAAATCACAAATTCAAGACTAACCTATGCTAGCCGAATTATCATTATACCCCTAGCAACCCATATGTTTCATTTATTTCACATTTTAACCACACATTTTTCACATTTCACAATTTAGCCCTTAATTTGCATTTTCACCAAAACTCACTTAACAAAACTTGTTTAACTAACATGAAATATTCATAATCTATTATTAAACATCAAAACTCATACATATTCATCAATGGAAACTTTCAAAATCTTTAACAGTTTTGCAAAATAGTCCCTGGCTAGCTAGTACTAGTTGCAACGATCACAAAAACATAGAAATCATTAAAAACGGGATCAAAAATGGACTTACATGCTCAATATACCATGGCCGAAAGTTCCAAGATTTGAAATGGTGTTTTAAATCCCTAATTTCAGTGGTTTCTCTCATTAAGGAAGATGACACCTTAATTTCTTTTTGTTTTATTATACTTATTACTTAATTGCTAATTTAACCTTAAGTTTTAACCTTTATAATTTCATTTATAATGTCCATAAATGTCCACTTAAACAACCAATGGTATATTTACTACATAAGGGCCTTAACTTTAAGGGTATATAGCTATTAAACACCTTTAGCTAATAGCACACAACTTTACACTTTACGCTATTTAGTCTTTTCTATCAATTTGACCAATCAAATGATAAATTTCTTAACGAAATTTTCACACAATCACTCAATCATATTGTAGAAATTAAAATAATAATAAAATAATATTTTGACCTCAGATTTGCGGTCCCAAAACCACTGTTCTGATTTAACAAAAAAAGGCTGTTACAACTCTCCTCATTAGGGATTTTCGTCCCCGAAAATCTTACCAGTGAATAAGTTAGGGTACTATTTTCTCATAGCTTCCTCGAGCTCCCATGTAGCCTTTTCAATACCGTGTCATTGCCAAAGTACTTTCACGAGAGCTATGCTTTTATTTCTCAATGTTTAACATCACGTGATAGAATTCTAATTGGTTCTTTGTTATACGTCATATCAGGTTGAATTTCAATCTCTAATGGAGAAATCACATGTGATGGATCAGATCTATATCGGCTCAACATCGACATATGGAATACGTTATGAATCTTTTCTAACTCTGATGGTAAGTCTAATTGCTATGCTACTGGCCCTATTCGTTCAATAATCTCATATGGCCTGATGAATTGTGGACTTAACTTGCCTTTGTGACCGAAACGAAATATTTTCTTCCACGGAGATACTTTCAAGAACACTTTGTCACCAATCTAAAATTTAATGCTTTTCATTTTAAACCCGCATACGATTTATGACGATCTGAAGCTGCTTTCAAACAGTCGCGAATTACTTTCACTTTTGGTTCATTTTCTCTAATCAAATCAACCCCGAGAATCTGTTTCTCGCTAAGTTCAGACCAATACAATGGAGTCCGGCATTTACGATCATACAAAGCTTCTTACGGTGCCATCTTTATACTCGTCTAAAAACTGTTGTTATACACGAACTCAATCAACGATAAGTATTGTAACACCCCTAACCCGTAACCATCACCGGTCTAGGGTTAAAGGCATTATTAGACAATTCGGATCCTTTTACATATATTTCATATTATAATTCAACTAATCAAATCAAAGTGTCCCTTGAATAGGTCTACGAGACCTTAATCATGCTTTAGAAAAGGGCCGGGACTAAATTGAACACATACAGAAATTCTCAAAAATTTAAAATTTTTTCTAAGTTACAGAGGTCACTCGCCCGTGTGGGAAGGCCGTGTGCCTCCCATGGACTCAAACACGCCCGTCTGTCTAAGTCGGGTCAAAATAGGGCATACATACTGACTTATCCACACGGCCGTGGACACGCCCGTGTGCCTCACACGTGGTCACTATTGACCTGCACCACACGGCCAGTCACACGCCCGTGTGTCCAGCTCGTGGTCGGGTCTAACTTGTTTTAAAATGTAACCACGAGGGACACGGTCGAGCCAGACGCCCATGTACTCAACTGTGTGGGAAATTATAGGCCATTTTCAAGGCCAAAATGCCACCCACACTTTGGGCTATCCCTACAAGCATCATACCAATCCAATTCATACCAAAATAACCAACTTTTCCAAGCATTCAAAAGCATTTCAAGCACACCATCTTATGCAACAATTAGCTTAATATATTCACAATCATCTATCTAGCCATATCACATGGCTATGTACATATCTCAAACATAATTCAAAGTGACTAGCCTATACATGCCATACTTAGAATATACACTTTCAAAAGGTACCAAAAATAGGATTGAGTAGTGTGATGACGATCCTCGAGACTTTCGTAGCTTTAACGATCTATAAAAAAAACAAACACACACAAAGTAGGCTTTCCAAAAGCTTAGTAAGCCATATACAAATAAACTTAACATATAACATACATAAGCATATCAAATACCAAATTCAGTAATGTAACTCAATTAAAATTTCATAACATTTTCTTTAGATCATTTGTTTAGTCATTGTTCATGCACATATCATAACTCAAGTATCACTTTTGCTCATGGCGCATTCATGCATATATCATATATTCCTCATCAATATATACACATATTTCACCTTGGTAAATTCATACATATACTTACCTTTCATACACATACTTAGTGTGCGATTCAAACATACGTGAATTGAGTTCACATTTCACATAGTCTTTCATTTCTTGGAATTGCCCATTGAACCATTTAGAATCAAATAGGATGCTCGGAATACTCAGAATAGTAGTACAATGCCAACGTCCCAGACGTGGTCTTACATGTAACCAAATATCGATGCCACTATCCCAAATAGGGTTTTACACGAATCAAATATGATGACAATGTCCCAGACATGGTCTTACACGTAAATCTAAAATCAATGCCAACGTCCTATACGTGGTCTTAAACGATGTCTCATATCGATGCCAATATCCCAGATGTGGTCTTACACGATATCTCATATCAGAAACCTATGTCATGACATATGTAATCCAATCTACTCCTAGGTTCGTCCGGGACTTTTTCAGATGTTGACACCATGTCGATACTATCTAGAATTTCATTTATTTATCATCTCGTACACATTCATCACAATTAGATTTCATATGTACATACATAAATCAACATGAATACATTTATTTGTATATAGACTTACCTCGAATTCGAGTAAATGAACGAATTCGACTATTCAATTACTTTCGACTTTTCTAGATCTAAATTCATTTTCTTCGTTTCTTGATCTATACATATTCAAGTTTAACCCATTTATTCATCAAATCATTCAATTCAATCCAAAAACACATATTTAGGGCCACAAATTAGCCCTCATATTTCACATTTTGACATTTTAGTCCCTATTTCATAAAATCACAAAATACACCGAATTTCATATCACCCAAGCTTAGCCAAATATTCCCATGCTCAATGCAAGTCCATATATTTCATTTATTTTATAATTTAGTCCCTCAAAATATTATTTTCTCAATTAAGTCCAAATTACTCAAATTCATCAAAAATTCAAAGACAAACTATGTTAATCTATCACATATCTTTCATATTTCATCTTCAAACATCACAAAACTCATGTGTTCATCAATGGCATATTTCAAAATCATCATCAATTCACAAAATTGAAGCATGGGTTTTGAAGAACACAAAGCAGCGATTACAAAAACGTAGAAATTATCAAAAACTGAACAAAATCCATATCTTAATCAAGTTCTTCAATGGCCAAACCTAAATGTTCTTCTTTTTCTTTATTTTTCTATCACATTCAGAAATGGATGAACACTAAATGCATATGTTTTTAATTTATGTTTTATTATAATACATATTATATACATTTTACAACTTTAACCTTTTAATATTAACATTAAATTTCCACTAACATATGGCATTAATGTCCATCCATAATTCAAATGGTCCAATTTCATTATAAGGACCTCACATTTATAAAGACATGACACATAGGTGCTTTTAACATATGGCATGTTAATTTAGCATCTTTCTTAATTTGGTCCTTTTCTCAAATTAAGCACATAAATGACCAAATTAAATCACAAAACTTTCACACATACTTAATCACAAACCATAGGCACAAAAATAATATTAAAATATTTTTTGACTCAAATTTGTGGTCTTAAAACCACTATTCTGACTAAGGTCAAAACCGGACTGTTACAATTCTCCCCCTTAGGGATTTTCGTCCCCGAAAATCTTATCGTTAAATAGGTTCGAATATTGTTGTCTCATTGAATCTTCAGGTTCCCACGTAGCCTCTTCAACCCTGTGATGATGCCATAACACTTTCACTAACGAAATTCTCTTATTTCACAATTCTTTCACTTCACGAGCTAAGATACGGATCGATTCTTCTTCATAAGTCATATCAGATCAGATTTCAATCTCAGACGGAGTAATCACAATTGATGGATTGGATCTGTATCGTTTAAGCATTGACACGTGAAAACATTATGTATCTTTTCTAGTTTCGATGGCAACAACAATCTATATGCTACAGGTTCAACACGCTCGATGATCTCATACGGCTCGATGAACCACGGACTCAATTTACCTTTACGTCCGAATCTGAGTACTTTCTTCCACGGAGACACTTTCAAGAACACTTTATCGCCAATCTCAAATTCAATATCTTTTCGTTTCAAGTTTGCA
This sequence comes from Gossypium rotundifolium, assembly GCA_025506655.1. Classification (NCBI taxonomy): domain Eukaryota; kingdom Viridiplantae; phylum Streptophyta; class Magnoliopsida; order Malvales; family Malvaceae; genus Gossypium; species Gossypium rotundifolium. The sequence continues at coordinate 51,047,809 of CP106723.1, forward strand.
TAAGATTACTGACGATCAAACGCTGCTTTCAAGCTATCACGGATCACTAATCACTTTTTGTTCAGTTTCTTTGGTCAAATCAATCCCGAGTATCTTACTTTTACTGAGCTCAGTCCAATACAGAGGTGTTCGACATTTGCGTCCGTAGAAAGCTTCGTAAGGTGCCATTTTGATGCTCAACTGAAAGCTATTATTGTATGCAAACTCAATCAGTGGTAAATACTATTCCCACGTACCGTTAAACTCAAGAATGCAACATCTCAACATATCCTCGAGTATCTAAATGATTTGTTCGGATTGACCATCCATTTGCGGGTGAAAAGCCCTATTGAAATGCAATTTACCCAAAGCTTCTTACAATTTCTTCTAGAACCGTGAAGTAAATCTCGGATCTGTTTCAAACACAATAGAAGTGGCACCCTGTGCAATCTCACAATATCTAAAATATATAGCTTAGATAATCTATCAAGTGAGTAATCAGATCATACTGGAATAAAATGAGTAGATTTCGTCAATCGATCAACTACAACCCAAATTGCATCTTTCTTTCTCGGAGTCAAAGGCAAACCTGAAACAAAATCCATCGTCACTCCATCCCATTTCCATTCGGGAATCATTCTCGGTTGTAACAAACCAGATGGCACCTGAGGTTCAGCTTTCACTTGTTGACAAACTAAACATTTTGAGACAAAATCAGAAATATCTCTTTTCATTCCAGACCACCAATAATATTGCTTCAAATCATGGTACATCTTTGTACTTCCCGGATGAATAGATAAACGACTATTATGAGCTTTATTCAAAATCAACTGAACCAATTCTGGATTTCCTTGAACACAAATTTGATCTTGAAATCTCAAACAATCATCATCATCAACTCTAAATTCAGAATCAGAGTTCAAATCACACTGAGCTCGTTTCGCTATCATTTCATTATCAATTTTCTAAGCATCACATATTTGCTGTAAAAACAACAGTTTCGCTTTCAATTCAGCCAAAAATGAACCATCGTCAGATAAGTCTAAATTGGCATTCATAGCACGTAATGCAAATAGTGATTTCTGACTCAAAGCATCAGCAACAACATTTGCCTTACCCGGATGATAGTCTATCACAAGCTCGTAGTCTTTCAAAAGCTTTAACCATCTTCTTTGTCGCAGATTCAAATCTTTCTAAGTCATCACGTACTTCAAACTTTTATGATCTAAAAACATGTGACATTTCCCACCGAAAAGATAATGGCACCAAATCTTTAATGCAAACACAATTGCAGCTAGCTCAAGATCATGTGTCAGATAGTTCTTTTCATGCGGCTTCAATTGTCTCGAGGCATAAGCTATAACTTTACCTTCCTACATCAAAACACATCCCAGACCATTCAATGAAGCATCACTATAAATCACGAATTCTTTACCTGATTCCGGTTGTACCAAAACTAGAGCTTCAGTCAACAGAGTTTTCAGCTGATCAAAACTTTTCTAACATTTATCAGACCATTCAAATCTTACATCTTTCTAAAGCAATCTAGTCAACGGAGTAGCTATCATTGAAAAACCTTTTACAAATAGTCGATAATAACAAGCAAGTCCTAGAAAACTGTAAACTTCAGACACATTCTTCGGAGGTTTCCATTCCAGAATAGCAGAAATCTTGCTCGGATCAACTCGTATTCCGGAGGCTGACACAATATGTCCCAAAAAACTGACTTCATGCAACCAGAATTCACATTTACTAAACTTTGCATATAATTTCTTTTCATGCAAAGTCTGTAACATGATTCTGAGATGCTCAGCATGCTCAATCTCATCACGTGAATAAATCAATATATCGTCAATGAACACGACAACAAATTGATCTAAATACAGTCTAAAAATTCTATTCATCATATCCATAAAAATAGTAGGAGCATTCGTTTGTATGAAAGGCATAAATAAAAACTCATAATTCCCATACCTCGTTCTGAAAGCAGTTCTCGAAATATCTGAATCTTTTACTCGTAACTGGAAGTTTCCCGATCTCAACTCTGTCTTTGAAAACACAGTGGCTCCTTTCAGCTAATCAAATTGATCATCAATTCTGGGAAAAGGATATTTATTCTTTATAGTCACCTTGTTCAACTGACGGTAATCAATGCACATTCTCCTCGTGCCATATTTCTTTTTCACAAACAGAATAGGAGCATCCCAAGGTGAGAAACTCAATCTTGCAAATCCTCTGTCAGTTAACTCTTGCAACTGTGACTTCAACCCTTTCAATTCTGCCGGTGCCATTCTATATGGAGCTATCGAAATAGGAGTCATTCTCGATAATAGATCAATACCAAATTCAACTTCTTGTATCAAAGGTAATCCCGATAATTCTTCAGGAAATACATCAGGGAATTCACATACAATTGGCATTGATTCAACTTTCTTTTTAGTTACTTTCGAGTCAAATCACATAAGTGAAATAAGCTTTATAACCTTTTTTCACATAATTCTGAGCTTTTATCATTGATATCACAACAGGTAATCCATTCAATTCATTAGACTCAATCCGAACTATATCATCATTCTGGCATCTCAAATCAATAGTCTTTCTTTTACAATCATCATACAACGTCAACTAGTCCATACCCAAAATTATATCAAACTTATCAAATGGTAGTAGTATCAGATCAGCCGAAAAACAAACATCTTTAAACATCAATGGACAGTTCTTGCATACTTTATCAACCAGGACACTTTTACCTAAAAGGTTCGATACTCTAATAACAAATTCAGTAGACTCTACAGGCAAAGTCTTATTGGATACTAAGTTCATGCATATATACGAATGAGTAGAACCTGGGTCTATCAGTGCAATCACAGAAGTATCATAAAGAGTAAATGTACCTGTTATAGCATCTAAAGTTGAAGTTTCCTCACGGGCACGAATGGCATACACTCTGGCAGGCGCTCTAGTTTCAGATCTCGCAATAGTATCTTTCGTAGTTCTCTAACTACCACTAACATTTTTTGTATTCTTAGAAGATCTACCTCTTGTTGAAACATTCTTTGACCTCGAATTCTAAACAATCTCTTGCTCAACTGACTCTGTGCAGTCTCAGATAAAATGATATAAGGATTCGCATTTGAAGCAAGCTCAATCATTCAATCTACAATTTCTCGGATGTCTTTTACCACAATGTTTACATTCAAATCATTCAGATCGGACATTTCCCACACTAACCATTGATGTAGCTGAAGCTTTAGAATTTGACTATGATCTAGCTCGATCTCTATTCGAATTTCACACATCAACCCTGGAACAGCTATGCTCATCTCTAAATTTCTTTGAAGCTGACTAAAATGATTTACTCAGAAATCTCTTTCTCGTATCTCTAGCTTCAGACTCAACTTTTTTTATCTTTCCCGTATGCCTCAGCTTTGCATGCTCGATCAACAAACACGATGAACTCTTTTATTTCCAGAATCTAAACTAACAAACGGATATCTTTATTTAGGCTATCTTCAAATTGTTTCCATATTATTACCTCAATTGAAACACATTCTCGAGCATATTGAATTAATCTTACGAACTCTCATTCATCTCGATCATAGATATGCGACACTATTTCAATTCCAGAAATTCTTTTCACTTTTGATCAATAAATCTCTGACTGATATATTTCTTCTGAACCTCAGACTGAAAGATATCCCATGTAACCCATTCCTGCGGAACCATAGAAATCAAAGTCTTCCACCACTGATAGGTTGAGTCTCGTAACAAAGAAACAACACACTTTATACATTCTTCAAGAGTCAATAACATTTCATCAAATACTCAAATAGTGTTTTCGAGCCAAAATTCTGCTATCTCAGCATCGGCATCACTAGTGGCCCTAAACTCTTCAGCCACATACTTATGAATTATATCGACTGGAGGTTTATTCAACAGATTCAAATTCATAATCGGAGGTATAACAGAAGTCTGAGGAGGATTAGGAGGGGGCAGAGGTCGTGAAGCAGCTGGATTAGTTCTTACGTATTAAGTGAACCATTTGTTCATCATTTGGAAGAAGGCTTGTTTAGCCTCTCTCTCTTGATTGCTAGTATCAGGTCTCGAATCAGATTGCGCTATCTCTTGAGCGGAAGAAGGCGTATTGCTTTTAACATCGTCAGCTACGGCTCTTTCGGGATCCATTATTATATGAACAACACATTTACACATCAGGATTCATCACACTATCACATTTCATATATATGGCATGTATAGCTAGACTCTCATACGCTACATTAGTCTGAGAATCGACTAAACTGTGGCTCTGATACCAATCAAATGTAACACCCATAACCCGCAACCATCACCAGTCTAGGGTTAAAGGCATTACCAAACAAATCGGATCATTTTACAGATATTTCATATTATAATTCAACTAATCAAATCGAAGTGTCCCTTAAATAGGTCTGCGAGACCTTAGTCATGCTTTAGAAAAGGGCTGGGACTAAAGCGAACACATATAGAAATTCTCAAAAATTAAATTTTTTTTCTAAGTTACAGAGGTCACACGCCTGTATGGGCTGGCCGTGTGCCTCCCACGGCCTTGACACGCCCGTGTGTCTAAGCCATGTCAAAACAAGGCATACATACTAACTTATCCACACAACCGTGGACACACCCGTGTGCCTCATCCGTGGTCGCTACCGACTTTCACCACACGGCCAGTCACACGTCCGTGTGTCCAGCCCGTGGTCGAGTCTGACTTGTTTTGAAATGCAACCACTAGGGACACGATTGAGCCACACACCTTTGTGCTCAACCGTGTGGGTAATTATAGGCCACTTTTAAGGCCAAAATGTCACCCACACTTTGGGCTATCCCTACAAGCACAATACCAATCCAATTCATGCCAAAGTAACCAACTTCTCCAAGCATTCAAAAGCATTTCAATCACACTATTTTATGCAACAATTAGCTCAGTATATTCACAATCATCTATCTAGCCATATCACATGGCTATGTACATATCTCAAACATAATTCAAAGTGACTAGCCTATACATGCCATACTTAGAATATACACTTTCAAAAGGTACCAAAAATAGGATTGAGTAGTGTGATGATGATCCTCGACGATCCCCGAGCCTTTTGTAGCTTTAATGATCTCTAAAACAAAATCAAACACACACAAAGTAAGCTTTCCAAAAGCTTAGTAATCCATATACAAATAAACTTAACATATAACATACATAATCATATCAAATACAAAATTCATTAATGTAACTCAATTACAATTTCATAACATTTTCTTTAGATCATTTGTTTAGTCATTGTTCATCGACATATCATAACTAAAGTATCACTTTTACTCATGGCTCATTCATGCATATATCATATATTCCTCATCAATTCTATACACATATTTCACCTTGGTAAGTTCAAACATATACTTACCTTTCATACACATATTTAGTGTACGATTCAAACATACCTGAGTTGAGTTCACATTTCACATAGTCTTTCATTTCTCAGTATTTCCCGTTGAACCGTTCAAAATCAAATAGGGTGCTCAGAATACTCAGAATAGTCGTACAATGCCAACGTCCTAGACATGGTCTTATATGTTACCAAATATTGATGCCACTGTCCCAGACAGGGTCTTACACGAATCAAATATGATGCCAATGTCCCAGACATGGTCTTACACACAAATCTCAAATCGATGCCAACATCCTAGACGTGGTCTTACATGATGTCTCATATCGATGACAACGTCCCAGACATGATCTTACACGATATCTCATATTAGAAACCTATGTCATGACATATGTAATCCTATCTACTCCTAGGTTCATACGAGACTTTTTGGATGTTGACACCATGTCGATACTATCTCAGATTTCATGTATTTATCGTCTCGTACTGTAACAGCCCGATTTAAGGGCTAGTCAGAATAGTGATATCGGGATCACTTATCTGAGACTTGAGAATTTATTTTTATGTTATATTATGAGTTAAAACATGATAGCACATATTCATGAAAATTTTTGATGCTTTAATTTTAGCGGTTTTATGTTCAATCGTGAAAAAGGACTAAATCGCATAAAGTGTAAAAGTTCCATTTATTTCTAAAGGTGCCAAATAGCCATAAATCTTTAAATTGAGGTCTTTTAAAAGGAAATTTAGCCCATTTCATGTGCTTGGCTGGCCATAGACTTGTAGGGAGACAAAGATGAACAAATTTGGTAAAAGTTAGTAGAGTTGGTGGAAAAATTTGACTAGTTTAATATTAGAATAAGGAGAGAAAAAGTTATCATCTTTTCTCCTATCATCTTCCACCGAAAATTAGCAGCAAAAAAGGGTAGAAAGCTTCAAAAATTTTAGCAAGCTCTTATCCATTCAAGTAAATATCCTAGTGAGCTTTTCTTAAAAATAAATGTACTTTTGAGACCCCCAAATCTTAAGCTTTCAAATGAGGGGACTATTGTGCAATATTGTGAAAAGTTTAGAGTTCTACCATGAGAACTATCTCAGTTATTTGCTGCATTTTTATGGAAGAAGTTGAGTCTTAGTTGTTAGATGAACAACTCTTGTGAAAGGTGTTGTATTGGAAACACCTAATTTGGACCTTGATGAAAAGGTTACAAATTTGTAGTAATTATGTGAAATGTTGAGTTTTGATGATAGCTATACGAGTATTAAATGTTCACCTAGGCTTATTAAAGGTAGAAATGTGATTAGAATTAATTTTTGAGCCTAAGGGCAAAATGGTCATTTTATCCAAGGTCTAGGGCTAATATAACACCCCAAACCCGGTCAAAATGCTACGACCGAACCTGACATGTCACAGGGAAGAAAACACATTTTTTTTACTTTAGTAAACACATAGTTTGTACTGAGTGATTAACTGGAACAATTTTGAGTTTTAGTTTGAAAAGTTGAGTTGACTTGTTATAAAAAAACTCGTATGTTAATTACCAAATTGTAAAAATCTTGGAAGCCCTGAAGTTCATTAAATTTTGGAAAACACCCATTTTGACACTATATTAGGCATGACTTAATAATCAGAAATAAAATGAGTTAAAATTTATAAAACAAATGAAAACCAAACTAACGTTTAAATGGTCTTATTACATTACCCAAAATCCAAGTTAAAGTAGAGTAATTCTAAAATAACCATTTAAAATGAAATCCAAAACATTAAGCATGGCCACCTCGAGTCCACCTCGGCTCTATATGCGCAGTCTAAGGATTACCTGCAAAGATTAACAGAAGGGATGAGTCACCGAGACTCAGTGTATAAACTCCCGTCCAAAAGATTTTAGGGCTCCCACACAGATTCATATGCAAAGTGTGTATGCCATGCAACCCAATCAACCTAGATATCCATCTATATCTCCTGTGTCTACCCAACATTTGTGGCACCTAGCCACTGGTGGTTCCAAACCACTGGTGACAAAAGCCACAAATAATAATATGTGGGGCCAACCCACTTGTGGTACCTAACCACTGGTGACAATCCCGAATCATCAATACGTGGGGCTAACCCACTGTGGCACCAAACCACTAGGACGAGTCACAGAATATCATATATGTGGTACCTAACCACTAGTGGTTCCAAACCACTGAGATTTAGTCACAAATAAGATTATGTGGGGCCAACCCACTTGTGGTACCTAACCACTGGTGGCAGTCTAAAAAGATCAAGTTTCCTCCCTCTTCTCATCATTTCCCATTTTTATGCACATGCTTTACATCATAGTATGATCATGCTTAACAATCAACTAACATAGCACATTCAGGCTTATAGCACACACATTTACTGACAACAAAACATAGTAGACTTACCTGGAGTCCTCGCTTTTACCCACAAGGGTAACATAGTGATCCATGCCATCACTTTGGCTTTTAGCAATACACAGATAATAACATATTTAACATATAAAGTGTGTAAGAGTTACACACCTGATAACACGTAATATCACGCTCTCTACGTCGACACTATCTCTAATCCTAACCACTGCTATCTGCCTACGATTTTGCTCAGATGTCGGCCCACAACCTGGTGGCCAATCTCAAACTGCTGACACTGTTCACTTTTTAAATTTAGGAGCTGGGTTTTTGGGTCCAACCCCCTCCTTCCCTTGACTGGAATTCGAATCCATAATAGATCTTAATCAGAGAACCAGGTTAAGTAAAGGCAAGAACGAAAGAATACCTACTCAAACGAGGGAGTCCCTTACCTAGATTGATAGAACCCGAAGGCTAACAAACTTGCACCAAGATTTCGGCTGAGTCCCTACACCATCCTCACATTCGGCCAAAGCACCAAAATACAAGATTAACACTTCCGTTCCAACAACTCGTAAAGAAAAACAAATCGAAGAAGAAGAGAACACTTACTCCAACGCATACAAAAAAAAAAGAACCCGATTTCAGAAGGCTAGAAGAACGAGTAGCGACTATCCACCAAAGTTGAATGAAGAGGTTTGAGTACTCAGAAGCAATTTGGCTATCAAGCAAATAGAAAGAAGATAGATGGATTAAGTTTTGACTTTGCAACAGAATAACAAAGGAAAGAAGAAAAAGATAATATGAGAAGAAGGGCTAAGAAAATTTCGGCTTTTAGAAGAAATGGAGAAAAGATAGAGCAAACAAGTATTTCGGCTTTAGGAAGAATGGAGAAGAGATGAGCAAATGGATAAGGAAGATTCGGCTAACACCAACAAAAAAAGAAGAAGAAAACAAAAGGCATTTCGGTTTTGTAGAAGGTGCTAGTCACGAATGGTGAGAAGAAAGGGAATGGTGCACCAGGTTCAGTTGAAAAGAAAAGAGACGAGAGAAAATAAGGGGAAAAGAAAATGACCAAAAAAAAAAAAGAAAGGTGAAGTTTCGGTTCTATTTACCCTTCCAATACTAACTGAAAATAACCAAGATGAAACTAAAAGTGCCTAATGATTTTCGGCACAACACTACACAAAAGCTCCCATTCACCTCATCTCCCCACTCCACAAATGCCAAAACATACCAGCCAACACCCTTAGCTGAAATTCAACCCCACCAACTCCCCAAATTTGGCCAACTCTTCCCTTAGCATCACTCCCCACGATTTTCTCCTACATTCTCTCTACATCACCCATTCAAATGAGTTTGAAATATTCAAACTCCACAAATAGCTCTCCACCATTTGTTTGAATACCTTGACCAAGTCTTCCTCTCTCTTGTAATTTGATTGCCAATCAACCACCTCCCTTAGCTTTGAGCCAAAATTAATGCTCCCTTGCGTTACCACTGAGATTCGAACCCCCTTCCTCAGCTTCCCTTGTGACACCATTCCCTTGCACACTAGGTGGCGTCTCCTTACCATCCTTCCACTGCACTTCTTTGTGTCACCAAACGCGAACTAAAATCCTTTAAGTCCTACCCCTATTCAGCTACCCCCTCTTAGGTGACCAAAACTAAAATTTTACCAAGGCTTCGACTGAACCCTGAGCCTTCCCGAGGTCCCCTAAACCCAACCAAACAACAAGCACAACACACAGATTCATAGAAAACATAAAAGATGCAAAGCCCCTAAATCCTGGATGTTACAGTTCTACCCCCTTAAAATAATTTCGGCCTTGAAATTACCTGGTCAAAAGAGTTTAAGGTATTACTGTCGCATCGCTTCTTCTGGTTCCCACGTCGCCTCCTCTGAACCATGGTTTCACCACAACACCTTCACCAAAGGAACTTATTTTTTACGCAATACTTTGACATCCCAATCCAAGATTTGCACTGGTTCCTCCTCAAAAGATAAGTCTGGCTTACTTCAATTTCTTCTACTGGCATAACATGAGACGGATCCGAACAATAACGTCTAAGCATAGAAACGTGATATACATCGTGGATCTGACTCAACTCTAAAGGTAATTCGAGCTGATAGGCCACTGGTCCCACACGCTTCAACACCCGATAAGGCCCAATAAACCTGGGGCTCAACTTGCCCTTCCGGCCAAATCTTAGCACTTTCTTCCACGGCGACACCTTTAAGAAAACCTTGTCACCCACTGCAAATTCTATATCTTTCCACTTTAGATCAGCATAGGACTTCTGCCTATCTGAAGCTTCCTTCAATCGAGCTCGAATTAGCTTAGCCTTTTCTTCCTTTTCAGCAACCAGTTCTGGACCCAACAACTGACGCTCACTTAACTCTGTCCAACACATAGGGGTACGACACTTCTGACCATATAATGCTTCATACGGCACCATCTGAATACTAGATTGGTAGCTATTGTTATACGCGAATTCTGCCAACAGTAGGAATTCCTCCCAACTACCTCTGAAATCCAAGACACAGCCTCTCAACATAGATTTCAAGGCCTGAATCACTCTCTCTGACTGCCCATTAGACTGTGGATGAAACGCTGTACTGAAATCCAACTTCGTACCCAAAGCTTGATGCAATGCCTTCCAGAGCCTTGACGTGAATCTAGGGTCCCTGTCTGAGATGAGAGATACCGATACCCAGTGCAATCTTATGATCTCTGCTATATACAACATAGCAAATCTTTGTAGAGAATAGTCGACCCGTACTGGTATGAAATGAGCAGACTTCGTCAAACGGTCAACTATTACCCAGACCGAATCCTTCTTGGTAGGCGTAAGAGGTAATCCACTGATAAAATCCATCGTGATCCTTTCCCACTTCCACTGCGGAATCTTGACCAGTTGCAACAACCCCGAAGGCAACTGATGTTCTGCCTTTACCTACTGGCACGTCAAACACTTGCCCACAAATTTAGTTACTTCTTGCTTCAAACCCGGCCACCAAAACTACTTTTTGCAAATCCTGGTACATCTTACTACCTCTAGGATGCATAGCGTATGGACTGCTATGTGCTTCCTGAAGAATCTTCTGCCTCAACTCCACATCTTTTGGCATGCAAACCTTTCCATGGAAACATAAAACTTCATCGCTGTTCAAGCTGTAATCTTCTATTCCACACTCTTGTACTTGTAGAAGTCGAACGCTTAAGATATCATCTACTAACTGCTTCTCCTTAACCTGACTTATCCATGTCGGCTTCACTTGCAATTCCTCTAATAAACTTCCATCATCAAACAAACTAAGGTGAGCAAACATTGCTCTCAAGTCTGATACTACCTTATGGCTCAACGCATCTGCTACCACCTTAGCCTTACCCGAATGGTATTCAATCGAACAGTCATAATCCTTCAACAGCTCGATCCACCTTCGCAGTCTTAAATTCAACTCCTTCTGAGTAAGGAGGTATTTCAAACTCTTGTGATCCGTGTAAATGATGGACTTCTCCCCATGCAAATAATGTCTCCAGATCTTCAAGGCGAAAACCACTGCCGCTAGCTTCAAGTCATGCGTCGGATAATTCACTTCGTGAGGTCTCAACTGTCGAGAAGCATACGCTACCACCTTCCCTTCTTGCATCAGCAAACATCCTAACCCTATATGCGATGCATCACAATAGACAATGAACTCTTTCCCTGTCTCAGACTGAATCAACACCGGAGCTTCTGTCAAAATCCTTTTTAACTTCTCAAAACTTTCTTGTTGTTTGTCTGACCACACAAACGGAACCCCTTTCCTTAACAACTTGGTTAACGGTGCTGCAATCAAAGAGAATCCTTCGACGAACCTTCTGTAATATCCAGCCAACCCAAGAAAACTTCGAATCTCTACCACAGACCTAGGAGGTTTCCAATCCAACACTGCTTCAATTTTTCAAGGGTCCACCCTAATCCCCTCAACAAACACCACATGACCCAAAAAGGTAACTTCCCTTAGCCAGAACTCGCACTTACTAAACTTAGCGAACAACTGCTTCTCCCTCAGAACTTGCAAAACTACTCGAAGATGTGAATCATGCTCCTCCTCAGACTTCGAGTACACAGAATATCATCTATAAACACTACGACAAATCGATCCAAATAAGGTTGAAAAACTCGATTCATCATATCCATAAACGTTGCTGGTGCATTGGTTAATCCAAATGGCATCACCAAGAATTCGTGGTGACCATAGCGAGTGTGGAACGCCGTCTTATGAATATCAGCTTCCTTGACTTTAAGCTAGTGATACCCTGACCTCAAATCGATCTTGAAAAAGACTGATGCTCCCTTAAGTTGGTCGAATAGGTCATCTATCCTCGATAATGGATACTTATTCTTGATCATTAACTTATTCAGCTGGCGGTAATCAATACACATTCGCATTGATCCGTCCTTCTACTTAACAAAAAGCACAGGTGCTTCCCAAGGCGATACACTCGGCCAGACGAAACCCCGATCCAACAACTCCTGAATCTGCGCCTTCAACTCCACCAACTCCTTCGACACCATTCTGTAAGGAGCAATTAACACAGGCGCCGTTCCGGGTAAAAGATCAATACTAAACTCTACTTTGTAATCTAGAGGCAATCCCGGAAGCTCTTCTAGAAACACATCAAAAAATTCTTTCACCGTTCGAACATCCCCCACCATTGACTCCTTGGCCTCCAAAGCACAAACATAACCCACAAATGCCTTACATCCTTTTCTCACCATTTTCTCAGCTTTCAAAGCAGATACCACATTAGATAGGCAGTTCCTTCTCTCCCCTATCATCACCACCTCATCACCCTCAACAATTCTTAGCACCATACGCTTGGCTGCATAGTCCAAACTTGCTTGATATTTCACTAACCAATCCATCCCTAAGATCAAATCGAATTCCCCGAATGGCAGTTCCATCAGATCAGTCGAAAATACTACCCCTTGAAGTTCTAGGGGTACATCCTTATACAGTTTATTCACTACTACAGAGTGTCCTAGAGGGCTAATTATAGTCATCTCCCTAGAAGAAGTCTTATAGTCTAAGTTCAGATTTCCCGCTATAGTACTAGTAACATAAGAGTACGTCAAACCAATATCAACCAGAGCAGTATAAGGCAAACCATAAATTAAGAACGTATCAGTTATGACATCTGGTGCGTCAGCCTCCTCTCGACGCCTAGCCGCATAGACCAACCCAGGCTATCTTGCATCTGTATTCCCAGCACCTCTGCTCGGTGCTCCACGACCTCGACCGAAACCATTAACTCCTCGGGCTAGACCACGACCCCTCTGTGGTTGCTGACCATTCCTTTTAAATTGTGCCCGTCCTTGACCCTCAGACTGAGTCCTAACTGGCCTCTGCGGACAATCCCTTATCCGATGATCCAAAGATCCACATTCAAAACATCTTCTATTGCCTGCCCAACACTCTTCTGAATGAGATTTCCACATCGAATACACTGCGGTGGCCACTGAACAGCAACAGGCTTCGCAGCTTGACTTGGCCCACCTATTCTAGGCCTTTTCTAAAAACCCCCAGTAGACCTTGATGGCCCAAAATTTCTTTTATTCCTATTCTTGTCCCTGTCCTGGTTCTGTTTCTTAGACCTCTTCACCTCTTCGGCTATCTTAGCCTTCTCCACAAGAATGGTAAATTCCCTCTCTCGCTGTGGAGTAATCACCACTCGCAGCTCATCTCTCAGCCTGTCCTCAAACCAACACAGCGCTCATGGTCTGTAGCCACAATACCTTGGGCATAACGGCTTAACCGTAAGAATTTTTCCTCATACTCAGACACCGACTTACTCCCCTGAACCAAATTCAAAAATGCCTTACGTTGCGCATCCACATAACTGGACCTGATGTACTTCCTTTGAAATGTCGTTTTGAAGAAATCTCAGGTGATATCATCAACCACCGTTCCATCTCTAACCGTGAGCCACCACTGATACGATTCGTCTCGGAGAAGGGACACGATCCCTTTCAATTTCTCCTCTACCATGAAGTCAAGGTCATCCATTATACGCTCAGTCGCTTCTAACCAGTATTCAGCTGTGTTGAGAGCTACACCAGAAACGCCCCTAAATACTTCTGCTCCATTAGCTCAGAGTCATTCAAACACAGATTTTCGGGCTCTTATGCCCGTGCACCTTGACTACTCTCTAGAACACACAATATTTCTGAGACATCAGATCGTATCCACTGTTGGGCCTCAAACTCGCTTCCACAATTTGGCGAGCGGTACCTCATTCCCTAACCCATGACCAGACCCTACTGGTTCCGATGCAGTAATCCTGCCCCTACCACGACCACGCACATTATGCCCACGTCCTCGAGTGCTCATGACTAACATTCACGATTTAATCTGATTTAGGAAAAATTTTATGAATTAGCTTCTTCCACTGTTTATTACCGCACAGTCTTATGAGTATATATTCCGAGTAGTTTCTTTCGCGAGTACATACATCCCTACAAGTTTCAATCTCTAGAGTAAGATTTTCTATCACTAGCAATCACATCTCGATACAATCATATCAACAATACCATTATATCATACAATTGATAGTTAGAGGACTTACTGCATGCGGATCGATTGTCGAGACTCAAAAAGCAAGCTTCACGAAAATAGATATTTTATCAAATTTATCTTTCAAACCATCTACTGAAAATAATTTGGGCCTTATACTCACAGTCGAACTTTTGAACTTGGCTCTGATACCACAATTGTAACATCTCAAACTCGATCAAAATGCTATGACCAAACCTGGCATGTCACAGGGAAGAAAACACATTTTTTTTTACATTAGTAAACATAGAGTTTATACTGAGTGATTAACTAGAACAATTTTGAGTTTTAGTTTGAAAAGTTGAGTTTCCTTGTTATAAAAAAAAACTCGTATGTTAATTACCAAATTGTAAAAATCTTGGAAGTCCTGAAGTTCTTTAAATTTTGAAAAACTCCCATTTCGACACTATATTAGGCATGACTTAATAATCAGAAATAAAATGAGTGAAAATGTATAAAACAAATAAAAACCAAACTAACGTTTAGATGGCCTATTACATTACCCAAAATCCAAGTTAAAGTAGAGTAATTCTAAAATAACCATTTAAAATGAAATCCAAAACATTATGCATGGCCACCTCGAGTCCACCTCGGCTCCATATCCGCAGTCTAAGGATTACCTGCAAAGATTAATGGAAGGGGTGAGTCACCGAGACTCAGTGTATAAACCCCCGTCCAAAAGATTTTAGGGCGCCTACATAGATTCAAATGCAAAGTATGTATGCCATGCAACCCAATCAACCCAGATATCCATCGATATCTCTTGTGTCTACCCAACATTTGTGGCACCTAGCCACTGGTGGTACCTAACCACTGGTGGTTCCAAACCACTGGCGACAAAAGTCACAAATAGTAATATGTGCGGCCAACCCACTTGTGGTACCTAACCACTGGTGACAATCTCGAATCATAAATACGTGGGGCCAACCCACTGTGGCGCCAAACCACTAGGACGAGTCACAGAATAGCATATATGTGGTACCTAACCACTGGTGGTTCCAAACCACTGAGACTTAGTCACAAATAAGATTATGTGGGGCCAACCCACTTGTGGTACCTAACCACTGGTGACAGTCTGAAAAGATCAAGTTTCCTCCCTCTTCTCCTCATATTCCATTTTATGCACATGCTTTACATCATAGTATGATGATGCTTAACAATCAACTAACTTAGCACATTCAGGCTTATAGCACACACATTTACTGATAACAAAACATAGTAGACTTACCCGGAGTCCTCGCTTTTACCTACAAGGGTAACATAGTGATCCATGCCATCATTTTGGCTTTTAGAAGAACACAGATAATAATATATTTAACATATAAAGTGTGTAAGAGTTACACACTTGATAACACGTAATATCATGCTCTCTACGTCGACACTATCTCTAATCGTAACCACTGCTATCTACCTACGATTCTGCTCAGATGTCGGCCCACAACCTAGTGGCCAATCTCGAACTGCTGACACTGTTCGCTTTTTAAATTTAGGAGCTGGGTTTTCGGGTCCAACCCCCTCCTTCCCTTGACTGGCATTCGAATCCATAACAGATCTTAATTAGAGAACCAGGTTATGTAAAGGCAAGAATTAAAGAATACCTACTGAAATGAGGGAGTCCCTTACCTAGATTGATAGAAGCCGAAGGCTAACAAACTTGCACCAAGATTTCTGCTGAGTCCATACACCATCCTCACATTCGGTCAAAGCACCAAAATACAAGATTTACACTTCCATTCCAACAACTCGTAAGGAAAGACAAATCAAAGAAGAAGAGAACACTTACCCCAATGCACACAAAAAAAAGAACCTGGTTTGAGAAGGCTAGAAGAAAGAGTAGCGGCTATCCACCAAAGATGAATGAAGAGGTTTAAATACTCAGAAGCAATTCGGCTATCAAGCAAATAGAAAAAAGATAGATGGATTAAGTTTTGACTTTGCAACAGAATAACAAAGGAAAAAAGAAAAAGATAATATGAGAAGAACGGCTAAAAAAATTTTAGCTTTTAAAAGAAATGGAGAAAAGATAGAGCAAACAAGTATTTCAGCTTTAGGGAGAATGGAGAAGAGATAAGCAAATGGATAGGAAAGATTCGACTAACACCAACAAAAACAAGAAGAAGAAAACAAAAAAGATTTCGGTTTTATAGAAGGTGCTTGTCACAAATGCTGAGAAGAAAGGGAATGGTGCACCAGGTTCAGTTGAAAAGAAAAGAGATGAGAGAAAAGAAGGGGAAAAGAAAATGACCAAAAAAAAAAGAAAGGTGAAGTTTCGGTTCTATTTACCCTTCCAATACTAACCGACATTAACCAAGATGAAACTAAAAGCTCCTAATGATTTTTGGCACAACACTACACAAAAGCTCCCATTCACCTCATTTCCCTACATCCACAAATGCCAAAACGTACCAGCCAACACCCTTAGCCGAAATTCAACCCCACCAACTCCCCAAATTCGACCAACTCTTCCCTTAGCATCACTCTCCACGATTTTCTCCTACATTCTCTCTACATCACCCATTCAAATAAGTTTGAAATATTCAAACTCCACAAATAGCTTTCCACCATTTATTTGAATACCTTGACCAAGTCTTCCCCCTCTCTTCAAAATTTGATTGCCAATCAACCACCTCCCTTAGCCTGAGCCAAAAATTAATGCTCCCTTGCATTACCACTGAGATTCGAACCCCCTTTCCTCAGCTTCCTTTGTGACGCCATTCCTTTGCACACTAGGTGGCGTCTCCTTGCCATCCTTCCACTGCATATCTTTGTGTCATCAAACGCGAACTAAAATCCCTTAAGTCCTACCCCTATTCGGCTACCCCCTCTTAGGTGCCCAAAACTAAAATTTTACCAAGGCATCGGCTGAACCCCGAGCCTTCCCGAGGCCCTCAAACACAACCAAACAACAATCACAACACACAGATACACAGAAAACATAAAAGATGCAAAGCCCCTAAATCCCGGATGTTAGAGGTAAAATAGCAATTTTGCCTAAATATGATTTTTGAAATGCTTTTATTAATATAATGATTAAAATGAGCTAAATTGCTATTATAGAGCAAGAAGAACCAAGGACCCGCCTTGATCGGGGGAAGAACAAAGTCCTAGGCTAAACTGACGAGTTAGCTCATTTCGAAATAGTGGTAAGTTATATGTGATTTAAACAACATTTTTTATTAGCATGTTGAGAAATGCTTGTCATTTTGTTAATGAATGGGATGTTGAAGTCTTAATGGGCCTTATTGATTAAAGAAATGACATCATTGAGATATGAAATAGATAAGGTCCTGTATAAGGCTATGTCCGGGACATGGCCTCAGCATCAAGTTGAAATCTCGTATAAGACCATATCCAGGATATGGCAATGATACATAAGAGGTAATCTCGTATAAGACCATATGTGGGATATGGCTTCGATAACGAATACGAAAAATGTATAAGACCATATTTGGGATATGGCATCGATACAAGAGAGGTTATTCCATATAAGACCATATCCGGGATATGGCATTGGCACCTAGAGGCAATTCCATATATGACCATGTCCGGGACATGGCATTGGCATCTAGGGGAGACTCCATGTAAGACCACCTAGAGGATGTGGCAATGGCTTTATACTTATGATAATGATGATAAACGCACGTATTTGGCTATCCCTTGTGAGTTGTGGGATAAGTAGATGAATTTAGAAGTGGAAATGTGATGGATATTTAAGTCATGTGAATAAGTGAATACAGGTACTCGTGAATGAGTCACGAGGAGTCAGTTTCAATACATGGCATGGAATGTGTTAGATAAGAGCAACTAGAAATGGTATTGTTAAGAAACCTTGACTTGTGTATGGTTAGCTAATGCCGTGGATGGATTATTTTATGAGCATTATTATTGCTATTTATTTCATGCAACTTACTAAGCTTTATGCTTACCCCTTTTTCATTGCCCTTTTTTCTTATAGCATTGGCAAGATCACTCGAGGATTGAGAACGCAGGAGTTCGAAAATCACGCTATCGACAACACTTTGGTATAACAATTTTAGACTTATTTTGAATATGGCATGTATAGGACTTGAGTATTTTGTTAAGTTGTAATTGTTGGTCAAAGTGTTGTCTATGTAAGTTGTAAAAGTTATTTTGTAAATGGCCTTATAAATTAGGCAAATACTTGGGAAATTCTTTTGTTTAATGACGATGGAATTCATGAAGTGTTTATCTCTTTTAAATATTTTGTATGTTGGAATGAGTCCTTAGACTTGCTTATGGGATAGGAGTAGTAATGTTTTTGAATGGAAGTATGTATGTGTACATTCTAGGGTGGAAATGGCTTGGTATATAGCCTACCAATTGACCCCATAAGTAGACACACGGGCGTAAGTCTAGGCCATGTGGGAGGCACGGCTAACATATGGGCGTGCACCCAGGCCGTGTGAAGTCTCCACCTTGCCCTTAAGATTTATATCACCACAAGGTTGGGGTACATGGACGTGTGTGTAGGCCGTGCGTCCCCTGCACATTAGTGTCTTAAGTCAGAGTAGACCACGAGCTAATCACACGGCTGTTCGTTTAGGCCGTGTGTGACACATGGTTAGCACATGGGCGTGTTAAGGCCGTGTGTAATTTGGCAGTGTCCACCACGGGTGGAAGACATAGGCGTGTCTTAGGGGTACACGAGCTTGTCCCAAGACACAAACGGGCGTGTGACCCCTATATCCGATATAAAGTTTCTCGAACTTTTGGAAGTTCCCGAAAAGATTTTGATACTTCTTGGAAGTATGTTTAAGGCCTTTTGGCTGAGTTTGCTCAAATGATGAGTTTAAACGAAATATTATAACCCTATTTGAGATGTTTAAGTAAGATCAGTTAGGTAATGC
Source organism: Gossypium rotundifolium (assembly GCA_025506655.1). Classification (NCBI taxonomy): domain Eukaryota; kingdom Viridiplantae; phylum Streptophyta; class Magnoliopsida; order Malvales; family Malvaceae; genus Gossypium; species Gossypium rotundifolium. The sequence goes on from CP106723.1 coordinate 51,067,032, forward strand.
CTCAAACCCTATTCCGACTTGAAACGAATAAGGGGTGTTACATGTACACATTCATCACAATTAGATTTCATATGTACATACATAAATCAATATGAATACATTTATTTGTATATAGACTTACCTCGAATTTGAGTAAAAGAACGGATTTGGCTATTCAATTACCTCGACCTAAGTCTGTTTTCTTCGGTTCTTGATCTATACATATTCAAATTTAACCCATTTATTCATCAAATCATTCAATTCAATTGAAAAACACATATTTAGGGCAATTTACAAATTAGCCCTCATATTTTAACATTTTGACATTTTAGTCCCTATTTTATAAAATCACAAAATACACCAAATTTCATATCACCCAAGCTTAGCTGAATATTCCTATGCCTAATACAAGTCCATATATTTCATTTATTTCACAATTTAGTCCCTCAAAATATTATTTTCTTAATTAAGTCCAAATTACTTAAATTCATCAAAAATTCAAAGACAAACTATGTTAATCTATCACATATCTTTCATATTTCATCTTCAAACATCACAAAACTCATGTGTTCATCAATTGCATATTTCAAAATCATCATCAATTCACAAAATTGAAGCATGGGTTTTAAGAACACAAAGCAACGATTACAAAAACATAGAAATTATCAAAAACCGAACAAAATCCATAACTTAATCAAGTTCTTCAATGGCCAAACCTAAATGTTCTTCTCTTTCTTTATTTTTCTATCACATTCAGAAATGGATGAACACTTAATGCATATGTTTTTAATTTATATTTTATTATAATACATATTATATATTTTACAACTTTAACCTTTTAATATTAACATTAAATTTCCACTAACATATGGCATTAATGTCCATCCATAATTCAAATGGTCCAATTGCATTATAAGGACCTCACATTTATAAAGACATGACACATAGGTGCTTTTAACATATGTCATGCTAATTTAGCATCTTTCACAATTTGGTCTTTTCTCAAATTAAGCACATAAATAACCAAATTAAATCACAAAACTTTCACACATACTTAATCACATATCTTAGGCATGGAAAATAATATTAAAATTTTTTTTAACTCAAATTTGTGGTCCCAAAACCATTATTTCAACTAGGGTCAAAATTGGATTGTTACAAGTATTTTTCCCAACTACCCTCAAACTCTAAAATACAACATCTCATCATGTTTTCGAGAATCTGAATAACTCTCTCAGTCTGACCATCAATCTAAGGATGAAAAGAAGTACTGAAATTCAACTATGTTCCCAGAGCTTCTTGCAGTTTCTTCCAGAATCATGACGTAAATCTCAGATCTCTATCAGAAATAATAGATAGTGGCACTGTAACATCGCAAGTTAGGGGGTTCTACATTTCATGTTTCTGTGTGTTTGGCTTACTCTACTTACTATTTGGATGTGTTTGGAGGTCTTCGGAAGGCTCAGGTTCGAGTCGGAGTCTTGGTTAAATTTTTGTTTTAGGCCTCTTTAGGGGGGAAAGCTTGTAGGTAGGTCATATGTATATTTGTGTGTAGTTGACGTCACAAAAAGGGGTGTGGAAGAGTGGTGAGTGACGTTTAGGGAGCAAGGGGGGATGACGCCACAGGGGAGCAATGAGGGTGGAGGTTTGAGTCGCATATGCCACATTTTGGAGTTTCTTTTTGGCGACAGGATGGAGAGGTGGTGGATTTGGCTTGGACTTTGATGAGTGGGAGTTGAATGGGTCAAATGTTTTGAAAGGGTGGACAAGAGAAGTTGTAGGAAGTTTGAATGGGTCAAGGTTGTTGGGGGATTTCAAAGGAAAGATGGAGAGTAAAGGGGCGAGTGAATCGTGGGATGCAGAGAGAGTGAGAGTTGTGACCAAATGAGGGGAGTGTGGGGGAGGTGCATGTGCAGTTTTGGCTTGGCTAGGTAGGGGGCCAAATCTTCTTTTGGAGCTCTTAGGCACTTTGTTGAGCATTTCGGTCATAAGGGTATGAGTGTGCCGTTTCTTTCAAAGGGTTTTTGGGAAAAAAGTATAGAACTGAAACTTTGTGTATGTGTATGCCGAAATTCCCTTGTGTTTAAGCATCTTTTTCCTTTTGACATTTGAGACTTCTTCTTAGACGTTTTCTACTTTTCTCCTTTAAACATTTTTACCTCTATTCTTCATCCACTTGTTCCTTTTTGTGCTTCCATCCTTCTTGCTGAAATCTATAGTTGTTATTCTCCTTTTTTGTTTCACTTTTCTTCATTGTGCACACTATTGCCAAACCCTCCTACTCTTTAATCTTTCTCTTTTCTTTGATCGATAGCCACCATACCATTTTGACCCTTATAGCCGTTTGCTAAGGGTGGTACCTTTGGGGCCGAATCATTTCCCTCTAGTCGATTTTTCTTTTAGAGAAAGTAATGCCTCTATTTCTTTGTTCGTTACTCCTTCTTCTCTTGACTAAGTCAGATTTTAACCATCCATGGTTATTCTAAAGTTCTTCTTATTTTCTTTTGGGGTAAGGGCCATATCAAGTCACCTTTGCCGCCGCTCATCAATCTCTTAGCTTTGGTTTCGGAAGTTGTGTGGTAAGTGGATGTTGGTCGAATGGGTGGTAAAGGGGTCTTTCCCGTATGTTTGGCCGAAAGGCCACTTCTTTGTTCTATTTTTAGAATCAGTTCTAACTTGGTATTATCTAGGGACCCATTCGGTTTGTAAGCCAAACTTTCAGGCATTCAGTTTTTGTTAATCAAGGTGAAAAGCTTCTTTTGATTCGGTATCTATTCTCTATTTCTTCTTCATTTCTTTAACCAAATTTCCTGATCAAGATCCTTTCATATATGTGAATGCCAATCAAGTAAAGGGGCGTAGACTCGTAGTTCCTGCCCCTAAGTTCAAACGGCGTGCAGTGTTAGCTATTCGGGATTTCCTACCGGGTTGTGGGCCAGCTTTGAATCTGTATAGACAGATTGTGGTGGCTCGTAATAGTGAGGGGGACGTCGATCAGGACTACTTAGTCCTTCGCGTTTATAGATGTGTAATTTCCACACCTTTCTTTTGTTTATTATCAAAAGTATATGTGTTGTTCGAAAGCTAAAAATTCGGTAATGGCTATCGAGTTACCCTTGGAGGGTAAAGTCGAAATACCAAGGTTAGTTATTCCCTGATTATGCCTTATAAATATTATCTTTAGTATGAATATGCATGGGCTTTAAAAATTCTATGTATGCTGTTATATGATGTGTTCATTTCACTATGTTTGCATGCGCATGGGACCGGGGAATTGGTAATGATGTAAAGGGGCATGTATATCTGTGACTCTGTCACACTATTCTGATGGCTCGGTGACATATCTATATATCGGTGACTTGGTCACATTGATTCGGTGGCTAGGCCACATCAAATTGACTTTGAGCAGCATGACTGTCAGCATGATTGCCAAAGAGGAGTGTAGCGGATAGAGGGTTGATTATAGAAATCCCCACAGGAGTGTTAAGGTTGGACCTATGGAGCAGAGTGTAAAGGATGGAACATTAGGATGGGCTGGGTTTATTACCTTGACTATCTGTTATGCCATGGTGTTTGGGCTTCGGCCGATTGATTTATGAGGCTTAGGCCCAGATATGGATCGAATGGGTTAATTGCACACTTAGTCATCTTGACTCACCTGTTTTGCTTAAATTTTTGCAGGTAATTCCTAGTTCGGTGGACATGGGCTGGAGTGGACTACGAGGTGGCCATGCACGGTTATTACTTAATTAAACTTTACTTTTCTTTGGATTTACTTTAAATTTTTGGGGATTTTGTTATGTAATAAGGCCATTACTATTTTGGTATATTTTTGTTTTAAACTTTAGACACTTTAAATATAAATTAATTGATAAGACTTTTTCTTTATAAAAAGCAAATGAAAGTTTTTCTCACACCATAATCAACAATTTATAAATGACACTAGACAACAATCTCAAGTTATCCTAATGAAACACCAAGTGTTTTCCAACGTTACCTAAAGGCATGATTTGGGTTAAGTATAATTTCTTATTTAAATGAACTTGAAGTTTAAAATTAACTATCGAACTTTAAGTTTTCAAAAGAGATTTCTAAAATTTTCAGATGATAGCGAAGTTTCATAAAAATCTTCTTATGTGACATACCAGATTCGATCATGGTGTTTGGGCCGGGTCTGGGGTGTTACAAGCACCCCGTGCAATCGAACAATCTCATAAATGCACAACTCAGCTAGTCTATCAAGTGAGTAATATGTACGTACCAGTATGAAATGAGTAGATTTCGTTAGTCGATCAACGACAACCCAAGATAGCATCTTTCTTTTTCGGAGTTAGGGGCAATCCCGACAAAAAAATCTATTGTAACTCTTTCCCATTTCCACTCCGGAATCATCACAGGCTGTAGTAAACCCGATGGCACTTGATGTTCAGCTTTGACTTGCTGATGAATCAAACATTAGAAACAAACTCTAAGATATCTCATTTCATGCCTTGCCACCAATAAAACTGTTTCAAATTGTTGTACATTTTGGTACTCCTCGAATGAACAGATACGAAGCTATTGTGCACTTCATGCAAAATCTTCTGAATGAATTTTGAACTTCTCGGTATGCAAATTCTATTTCGAAAACTTAGACAATCATCCACTCTAGTTTGAAACTCTGAATTAGGGATAGTCTCACATTGAATTCGTTTAACTTGTAATTCACGGTCATCTTTCTGAGCCTCGCAGATTTGTTGAAGAAACTTTTAATTCAGATAAAATAGACCCATCATCACAAATCATCAACTGGGTATTCATTGCTCATAATGCAAAGAAAGATTTTCAGCTCAGGGCATCAGCAACAACATTAGCTTTTCCAGGGTATTAAACAATTACTAGCTCATAATCTTTTAGTAATTCAAGCCATCTTTGTTGTCGCAAATTCAAGTCTTTCTGAGTCATAATATACTTTAAGCTTTTATGATCAGTAAAGATGTGACATTTTTCACCGTACAAATGATGACGCCAAATTTTCAATGCAAAAACTATAGCGGCCAACTCCAAATTGTGCATCAGATAATTCTTTTCATGAGGCTTGGACTGTCTAGAAGCATAAGCTATTACTTTGCCTTCCTGCATCAAGACACAACCCAGACCGTTTAATGACGCATCACTAAAAATTACGAATTCTTTACCCGACTCAGGCTGTACTAACACTGGTGCCTCTGTCAATAACGCTTTCAACTATTCAAAACTTTGTTGACACTTCTCAGACCATTCAAATTTTACATCTTTCTAAAGTAATTAAGTCACCGATGTTGCAATCATAGAGAATCCTTTCACAAAACATCAATAATAACTAGCTAGTCCTAGAATACTTCATACTTCAGATATATTTCTCAGAGGTTTCCAATCTACAATTACAGAAATATTGCTCGGGTCAACTCTAATACCTTCGGCTAAAACGATATGCCCCAAAAATCCAACCTCTTAGAGCTAGAACTCACATTTACTGAATTTTGCAAATAATTGCTTATCTCTCAAGGTCTGTAACACTATTTTCAAATGCTCGGCATGCTCGGATTTATATCAAGAATAAATCAGAATATCATCAATAAATACAACCACGAATCTGTCTAAATATGGTCTAAAAATCTGATTCATCAAATCCATAAAAATGGCAGGAGCATTAGTCAATCCAAGAGGCATAATAAAGAACTCATAATGTCCGTACCTCGTTTTGAACATTGTCTTCGGCACATCTGAGTATTTAACTTGCGACTGATAATAACCAGATCTTAAATCAATCTTTGAAAACATTGTTGCACCTCTCAGCTGATCAAACAAATCATCAATTCTTGGTAAAGGATATTTATTCTTGATTGTTACTTTGTTCAACTGTCGATAGTCTATACAGATTCTCATAGAACTATCTTTTTTTCTTTACAAACAAAATTGGTGCATCCCAGGGCGAGAAACTCGGTCTTGCAAATCCTCTATCAATTAATTCTTGCAACTAAATTTTCAACTCTTTTAACTCTGGCGGAGCCATTCTGTACGAAGCTATCGATATCGGTTAAGTTCCCAGTGCTAAATCAATAGCAAATTCAACCTCTCTAATCAGAGGAAATCCCGATAACTCTTCTGGAAACACATCTGGATACTCGCAAACAACTGGTACTGATTCAATATTTGTTTTTGACAATTTTGTATCAAGTACATATACAAGATATGCATTGCATCCCTTTTTCACATATTTCTGAGCTAACATCAACAAAATTACAGCTGGTAAACCCTTCAAATCATTTGATTTGATTTAGAGAGTTTCATTATTCTGACATTTCAACTCAATTGCCTTTCGTCTACAATTTACAACTGCATCATGCAACGTCAAGCAGCCTATACCCAGAATAACATCAAACTCATCAAATAACAACAACATCAAATCATCCATAAAACAGTAACCCCAAGTCATTAATAGACAACTATTACAAACTTTATCAAGTAGGACATATTTGTCTAAGGATTCAACACTTTTATAACAAACTCAGTAGAATCAACAAGTAAATTCTTACTAGACACTAAGTTCACACCTACGTATGAATGAGTTGATCTGGGGACTATCAATGCAACTACATCAGTGTCATAAAGAGAGAATGTACTGGTAATAACATCTGGAAATGATGCTTCTTCGCGAGCGTGAATAGCATAAGTTTTGGCAGGTGCTCTAGCATATGATCTCACAGTAGCATCTCGTGTTGCACCTCTACCACCACTCACATTTCCAACACTACGAAATGGTCTTCCTCTCACTATAACACCCTGAATTTGGGCCTAATAGGATTGGGCCCATTGGACCTTGAGCGTAGGAGCGTTTTAAAACTTTTAAGGATATAACAACGACATTATTACAAGTTGTACCTATTAGGAGAGTGATTTTGGAAGGTTAGGAGGGTTCTATAAAGTGTCAAAATCAAACTTGGGCTTTAGGAAAATTTTGGTTTTAGGTGAATAAAACACTGAGAGTTAGTAAGTAGGATTTAAGAATAAAATGTGGAGAAAATGACACAAAAGGAGCTTATGGTGTAGTGGCTAAGTGATGCCACTTAGGGAGCAAGGGAGTGATGCCACAAGGAGGTAAGAGGTCCAAGGTTCAAGCCTTGGCGCTGGCATTTCATTTTTATTTATGTTTAAGTGAACTTGGACTTCGTCCCATAGATTTATATTTAGTTGCGCATGTTGTCAAACACAAGAAAGTGAGTGGTCTAGTGGCAAGGCGTCATTAAGGGTGCAAGGGAGCCTGGGTTCGAATCTCATGACAAGCAGGGGAGTATATATTTTGTGGATTGGACGGTCAGAGTTTGAGTTGGATTTAAACTCTGCTGACGGAGGGATCCCACATCGAAAAGATAGTAAGAGGAAAGGTGAGAAGCTGGCTATAAATGGAGCTGTCTATGAAGAGAGGAAGCATGCCTTGGTGCGCGTTTGGGCATAGAAGCATTCGGAGCGCGGATTAGCTTCAGACTCCTATCAGGTGTGTATTTCTCTCTACTCTAGTCGTAGAGCAGCAAATGCCAAAATGCCTGCGGCGATAATAGCCACACGAGCGTGTGAGTGCACAGTGGGGCTTCAACGCTATAGTTGAAGCCATCAATAGTGTTCTTGTGGGTTTATGCTGTTGGGCCACGATGGACCCAATGGGCCGGTGGGCCCAAATGAATAAATTGTATGACTGTGTAGTAAAAATTGGACTAGACTATATGAATCTCATATATGTTGTAACATCCTGAATTAATGGGCCTATGCGCCTAGTGTGTGTATATGTTTAAGGTGTTAATTTAACTATTAGGGGTCCAAGTTGGGCTCAGAATGTGGTCAAGGCCTTGGTGAATTCTTGCTTGGGCACTATAAGGTTTAAAAGGTGGTATCTGTGTTTAAAATATCAAAATGGGCTTGTGGCCCAGTGGTCAGTGACGCCACTTAGGGAGCAAGGAGGTGACGCCATACAAAGGGAGTAAGGGGTCCAAATTTAAGTTTCATAGAGCCCAATCTCTTTTAATTTATGTTAGCTAATTTTTGGCATTAGGGTTAGGTGGAGTGGACAGCTACAAGGCTCAAATGTAAGAGGATATATGTATAGGATAATGTAGATATTATAGTTGATAATATGAAAGATACAAGGGGAAAAATATAGGAGCTATCTGCAAGGCTAGGTGTTGGCCGAAATTCCATCACCTAGAGGAGTGAAGAAATCGGCTTCTTTAATGGCAGGGGGTGCCAAAATTTCCATGCTATTTGATTAATTGATTGGTTATTAGGAAGGGTATTTTCAGTTTTAAGCAGTAGGTGTCGAAATCTTCTATAAATAGAGGGGATATCTCTTCAATTCCGGCATTTGGAACCCTATTCTTTTCTTCTTTTCTTGTGCCAAAATTCTCAGTATTCCTCTGAAATTCTTTTCTTTTGATTTCTTCAAAAGCCGAAACCTCCCAATCTTCTGAACATCTTCCCTTTCAAAAGCCGAAATCTTGAATTCTTTTCTCATCTCCATAGCCGAATATACCCTATTCCTTCTACCGATTCCCTCAACTAAAAGTCGAAACTACTTAGATCTCTTCTTATTTTCTTCTCTTCTTGATCTGCTCAAAAGCCAAGAATTCCTAAGAGTTGTCAAATTTCCTGTAAAGGTAAGTGTTGGCCAGTGCTATTATTCTTGTTATTTTTCGGCTTTTAAGCCAAAGCCAAATGGCTAGATGGTGTTTAGGACCATCCTTAGATTGACGTTCTCTTTCTGATCTCGTGTTTTCTTTCTTCGGGCGACATTCTGGGATTTGTAGGGAATCAAATCGCCTAGGATTCTAAGTCAGAAGTTGGTAAGCATTCGAATCACATTTTCGGGATTTAAGGTAAGATGGTTTTCTCTAGATTTTCATTAGATTCATTTATCGTATGTGATATCTTAACTTCATGATGTGGAGTAACGACCATGTGTTGTGATAGTGGTTCTGACAAGGACTTATGATAGATTTAAATATGGATCAGGCGAAAGAGAGAATGCCTAAGTTTAATAAACGAGCGGTATCTACCGTTCGAGATTGGCCACCTAGTTGTCGACCGGCTTCTGAGCAACACCTTAGGCAGATAGCAATGGTGTTGGCTACAGATAGCGTCGACTTAGAGGGTCTCATTCTAACAGTAATAAGGTGTGTAGATCTCTAACACACACTTTCTAATTGTTCTTTATGTGTTATGGGCTAAAAAGCGTAAAGTGGTCAGATAGACAGTAGAATAAAGCCCTAAAAGGGTTAGGCAAGGATGCTAGGTGCGCAATCATAGAAATCACTATGTATGACGAAATATATGAAAGTCTGTATGATGTTTTCCTTATGTATGTATGCATGGGGGGGAAATATGATAAAGAGGGGAAGTGAATGATGGGTCACATGATGACCAGTGGTAGAAATCCCATGAATATAAACATGGGTCACATGGTAACCGGTGGTAGAAATCCCACAAATAAAATGTTAGGTCACACAGTGATCGATGGCAATGCCACGTTTAATGATTTCTGAATAACAAAAATAGGCAGTTCGGCTGTCGTTATGGTGTGTAACAGATGGAGGGTTGATTGTAGAAATCCCCAAGGAGTGACAGTTGGTACAGGTTGGTGTGTAGAGGATGGAATTCTAGGATGGGTTGGGCCATTCATTATGTATTGTTTATCATGTAAGATGATTGTTGCCTCTATGTACGGGCCTACGCCCATAATGTATTTGTGGGCCTCAGGTCAGTGTGTTCGAAATTTATACACTGAGTCTTGGTGACTCACACTTTCATTTTCTCTACTCTTCCAAATGAGCAGTAGATCGTGGACATGGGAGCCGAGACGGACTCGAGGGGCCATCAAGACTATTACTATTTCCATAGACTATTTTTGGTTTTAGTTTTCACTTATGTTTTAATTTTTGGGAACATCTTTGTGTAATAAGGCCTTCATAACTTAGATTCCAATTTATTATCTTGTTATGTTGGGTTTTTACAAACTTATGTTTTTTTTTAAAGTCTTAAATATAATAAAATGATAAACGGGCTTTTCAAAACCAATCAACGCAAGTATTAAAGTTAGTTTGCAAAACCTCACATTTAACGGACTATTCTGCTAAAATAAGCTAAGTTTTTCCAAAACCTTTCAGAGTAAAGTTTTTAAGATTTAACCCGTAGCATACCAGATCTGGTAATGATGTATGGGCCGGGTTTGGGGTGTTACATCTGTAGTTAGATTTGGGCTAAATGGGCCACACGAGCCTGTGGGTCCATTCAGGCCAAGAATGGGCCCTAGGCCCAATTTCATCGTTTCGATAAAAAATGTATTTGTGTCGCTCGAGGCGACAGTAGGCCTTCGGAAAGGCCATTAAAGGTAAAATTACTGAAATACCCTTAGTTACAAAATTACTAAAATACCCTTAGTTTACAAAATTACAGAAATACCCTCAGATTATAAAATTATCGATATACCATCGATTTATAAAATCACCAAAATACCCTTGGTTTGTTAAATTACCAAAATACCCTCGATTTGCAAAATTATCGAAATACCCCCGATTTGTAAAATTACCAAAATACCCCATATTAGCGAAATTACCGAAATACCCCTGGTTTGTGAAATTACCAAATTACCATCGATTTGAAAATTTACGTAAATACCATTGGTTTGCAAAATTATCGAAATACCCTCGATTTGTAAAATTATCGAAATACCCCCGATTTGCAAAATTATCGAAATACCCCCTGTTTGTAAAATTACCAAAATACCCCGATTAGTGAAATTACCAAAATACCCCTGGTTTGTAAAATTACCGAAATACCCCTAATTTGTAAAATTATCAAAATACCCCTAGTTTACAAAATTATCGAAATACCCCTAGTTTATAAAATTACCGAAATACCCCTAGTTTGAAAAATTACTAAAATACCCCTGGTTTGTGAAATTTCTGAAATACCCCTTATTTGCAAAATTCTCGAAAACTCCCAGTTTGCAAAATACCGAAATACCCTCGATGGGTAAAATGACTGATATGCCCTTAAAGGGCAAGATGACGAAAATGCCCCTACATGTTATATGGTTATTTTTGTATGTGATTTATGATTATTATGGTATGTTTATTATTGTATGATGCATTCATGTGTTATTATGTTGCATGGGAATGGGATTATTAATATGGAGGAAGTGCTAATAGGATCGCATGGTCGCTTGACGACTATGGATCCACCGAAGGCTTTTTAGCCACCGAAAGACCATGTTGCAATCGATAATGTTAGTCATAACCTATGCTACATAAGGAATGTACGGATGGGTGGGTTAATTAAATCCCCACAGAAGTGCACGGTTGGATAGGAGACGGAGTGTACGGATGGTATGGGCTTTAATGCATTGCATATATGGATTATGTTATTGAGATGGGCTTAGGCCCAGATATTTATGGCATGTGACATATGATATGGGTTAAGGCCCAATCGAGGTTATTTTGGGCTAAGGCCCAATTGCCACCATTACTGTAATGGGCTTAGGCCCGAAATAATTTGATGCATGTTTTATGATCGATGAGGATTGTACACACTGAGTTTTCATAAACTCACCCCCTCTATTTATTAAATGTTTCAGGTAATCCCCAGCGAGAGAGGATTTGGAGCCGTGGAGGACTCGGTGGTGGCCATATATAGGAGTTAATTCTCGCGAACTTTAGTAAACTTCTGTTTTGCTTTATTTTAAGATCACTTGGTTTGGGTTTAATATTTTGTAATAAGGCCTTTTAAATTTAAATTTTCTTTTAAACTTTCCTTTCGGCTAGCATTTATTATTAATTATTTAATATGGGGTTTTTCCTAAAATGGTAATAAACTATTTTTCAAAATATCATGTTTCTGCAACTATTCAAATTCGATTTTCATAACAAAAGTAGTTTTCAAAATAATAACAACTTTTGAACAGTCATTTAGCAAATCGCATTTTTCACAAACAAAAAATGAACTTGGAGTTCAAAAATCCAATAAAACTTTTCTAAACAATTGCTTAGCTTTTCAACTTCCTTCAATGTGGCACGTCAGATTCGGGCCTAACTTCTAGGCCGAGTTTGGAGTGTTACACTCATAGTCGTGTTGCTTTATCTTGCACTCTGAGATTTATCTTTCTCATCTAACTAAGGACAAAATTGAATGAAGTGTTCGTGCGAACCACATCTAAAATAGGCTTTATCAATTAGTCTACACCCTCCAAAATGTCGTTTTCCACATCGTCCACATTCAAGTTTATTCGATCTAACATTACCCACAATTGCCACTGACATAGCTGGAGTTTTTGAACCCATAAATTGTTTCCCACGATCTCTATTAGAGTACTCAATCGATGAATTTGATCGACAATATGAATCTCGGGATTTCTTTGACAAAGAATGATAAGGTTTATTCATCAATCTCTTTCTCGAATCTCTAGCTTCAGAATCAGCCTTTTTTTTCCAATTCTTCAGCTTTGCAGGCACGCTAAACTAACACAACGAATTCTTTTAAATCCAATATCTCGACCAGAAGTTTAATATCTTCTTTCAACCCGTCAACATATCGCTTCCACATTATTTTTTCAGTCGAAACATACTCTCGAGCATATTTACTTAACTGTAAAAATTCTCTCTCGTACTCGGTTACAGTCATGTAGCCTTGTCTTAGTTCTAAAAACTCTTTATGCTTTTGATCCAGAAACCGTTGACTTATGTACTTTTTTCTGAAAGAAATCTCAGGTGACTCTCTCTCTTGGTACCACAGATATTAATGTATTCCACCACATATATGCAGTGTCTCTCAAAAGGGATATAGCACACTTTAAACATTCAGACGGTGTGCAGGAAGGTTTATCAAACACTCAGATCGTTTTTTCAAGCCAAAACTTGGCTCTTTCAGGATCATCATCAACATTGGCCCTGAACTCTTCAGCCCCATGCTTATGAATTTTATAGACTGGTGGCTTGTTCAATCGTATTGGATCAATAACTTGAGGATTTGTCTAGACGTATTGAGTGAACACTCATTCATCATCTGGAAAAAGGCTTTTTTAACCTCACCTCTGTGACTACTCATCACGGGTCTAAATATAGAAGGCGCTGTCCCTTGAGCGGGAGCTGGCGCATTACTCTCCATATCATCTGCTACAGCTCGTTTGAGATCCATTACTATACGAAAACATAGTTTATAATGTCAGGATTCATCACACTATCACATGTTATATATATGTCATGTATAGCCAGATTCTCACACAGGCTACGTTAGTCCTAGAATCGACTAAATTGTAGCTCTGATACCAATAAATATAACACCTCTCACCCGTATTTAACGTCAAAATAGGGTTACAGAGCATTACAAGACTTTCAACACTTTTAAACATACATTTCATATACAATTCAATCATAATCAATCATAGTGTCCCTTAAATGAGCCTACGAGGCCTTAAACATGAATAGGGAATGGTTCGGGACTAAACCAAAAACTCCAAAAAAAATTCAACACTTAACAATTTTTCTCCAAAAATAGGGGACACACGCTTGTGCGACTAGGCCGTGTGTCTCACAAGACCACCAGACATGCTCATGTCACAGGTCATGTGAACATTCGAAATGGGAGCACATGGTCGTGCCCCAGCCCATGTACTACCTCATGTCCAAAATAGTGAGCTTACTGTCTTGGGTCACACAGCCAGCCACACGCCCGTGTGTCTAGCCCGTGTGCCTTTCTAAATGGCCACACTTGTCCGTGTGGCAGGCCGTGTGCTAGGCCATGCCAAACCTGTAGGGTATACTGACTTATGCAACATGGCCAAGTCACACGCCCGTGTAACAAGACCGTGTGTCACACACGACTGAGACACACGCCCGTGTCTCTGCCCGAGTAGACAAAAATAGGATATTTACCAAGCCATTTTTCCACCCATTTTACACATACCTATACAAGCCCAAATGGTACCATTTCAAGATACAAATATGCAACCAAATACCACCAACCATGGTTCAAAATATACCATTTCTTTACCATTAATAAAAAACACAAATATACCACACTTTGCCATATAATCTCATACCTAATTTACAAAAACAACTCAATTAACTATACTCTTCCAATCATGCATTAGCATGTACCAATTCACAAGCATAAAGCTTCTCAAATATCAATCCTTTACCATTTAAATTACCTAATATCGTTAAGCATCATAAACCCAACTTCAAACACACAATATAAGTTATATACCAAAATCAAAAAAATACCATTGGTAATCTATATACATTATCAAATTCAACATCATAAGCCAACTCAAAAGAGCCAAAATACATATTTATCAAACACACCAAAATGACCAAAGCCTATACATGCCATATACCATATATACACAACATCAAAAGTACCAAAATAGATCTCTGATACTGCGATGAAGTCTCTAACGATCCCCGGTTCTGAGCTAGCTTCCATATACTATAAAACATAGAAGAAAATAAACACAATAAGCTATAAAGCTTAGTAAATTCGTGTGTAAATATGAAATAATCTCATCATTCTTTAACATTTCTAAATAGATGAAATAAATTGCATTAAAGGCATCAATCACTAAGTTAACATAAGGTTCTCAACTTCCATTAGCTCGTTATTCGAATAGTTTTCTGTACATACCTGTACTGATACATATCTATTCTCACCAATTCACTTATCAAATCTCTCCGAGTTTATAAATGCTTATGGTAGGAATACATCGATTTTCTGATGCCATAGTCCAATTATGGTCTTACACATACATTGCTAAGGCCTTGCCATGGTCTTACATTCACATGCCATAACTCGGTTATGGTTTTATTTTTCGATTTGCTATAGCCCAGCTATGGTTTTATTCAACAACTCGTCTACTTAACCCGTACATTTAAATTAAGTTTACACATTTAACTATAGGATAAATACAATATCAATACTATCCATCGATTGAATAAATACACATTTAAGTTCAATCATATGAACTTACCTCATGTACGGAAATGACGAAACTGGCCAACTATTCAATTACTTTACTTTTTCCCCTATCTAAGTTTGAATTCCTCTTTTCTTGATCTATAAGTAATCAAAATCAACTTATTTATTCTTCTATTTATTCAATTCAATCCAAAACACACATTAGGGCTATTTTACACATTTGCCCCTAAACTTTCACATTTTACAATTTAGCCCTTATTTCTCAAAATCACAAATTCAGGAAATTCAAGACTAACCCATGCTATCCAAATTACCATTATACCCCTATCGGCCCATATTTTTCATTTATTTCACATTTTAACCACACATTTTTCACATTTCATTATTTAGCCCCTAATTTGCATTTTCACCAAAAATCACTTAACAAAACTTGTTTAACTAACATCAAATATTCATAATCTATCATTAAACATAAAAAATCATACAGATTCATCAATGGAAACTTTCAAAATCTTTAACAATTTTGCAAAATAGTCCCTGGCTAGCTAGTACTAGTTGCAACGATCACAAAAACATAGAAATCATTAAAAACATGATCAAAAATGGACTTACATGCTCAATATACCATGGCCGAAAGTTTCAAGCTTTGAAATGGTGTTTTCAATCCCTAATTTTGATGGTTTCTCTCATTATGGAAGATGACACCTTAATTTCTTCTTATTTTATTTATACTTATTACTTAATTGCTAATTTAACCTTAAGTTTTAACCTTAATAATTTCATTTATAATGTCCATAAATGTCCACTTAAATAACCAATAGTATATTTACTACATAAGGACCTTAAATTTAAGGTTCTATAGCTATTAAACACCTTTAGCTAATAGAACACAACTTTTACACTTTACGCGATTTAGTCCTTTCTATCAATTTGACCAATCAAACGATAAAATTTCTTAACAAAATTTTCACATAATCACTCAATCATACTGTAGACATTAAAATAATAATAAAACAAATATTTGGACCTCAAATTTGTGGTCCCAAAACCACTGTTCTGATTTAACCAAAAATGGGTTATTACAATATGGGTTAACTCATGACATACGACTAATTTTAAAACCAATAAATATTCTATGATAGATCAACAATTTTTAACCAATACATCTCGGGATATTGTTAAGTTCTCTAGAATTATTGTCCAATGTCTTTCATTGAAAGTGGCTAGTTCTTCACACTTATGTAGGTGATTTCATCAAGTCTATCTCAATATAGACCACTTGAATCATGACTATGAAATCATTAAGAGCATTTATTAAGCTCTTCCGCTCAAATTTAAATTTGGTGAATTCATCAAGTCCGTCTCAATATGACCACCCAAACTCTTGGATATGAACTCTTTAAGAGTAATGAACTCAACGTCACATGTCAGAGAATTCGTCAAGTCCGTCTCACCCAAATCCTGTGATATGAATTCGTTAAGAGTGATAACTCAACATTATACATGTACATTGTTCTCCATAGGGATAGGTAGAATGTACACTATGAGTCTTTCCATGGTTTCGTTTGATCACATTGAACTTAGAGAACTAAGTTGGGTTCCACCATGAATTCCTCAACCCTTGGGATTAAGAATCATCCCCCTCGATTAATCATGAACCATTTTCTTACGTAACCCTTTTGTTAGTGGATAAGCTAGGTTCCTTTCAGACTTCAAGTACTTCAAAGCAAGTACTCCATTCTTAGATGAAGAAATCTCAGTGAGTAGATTCCTAAGCCACTCAGCCTCTTACCTGGCTCGTCAAGAGTAATAAACTCATATCCATCGTGGAGCGAGCAATACACGTCTATTTAACAGACTTCCATGAAATAGTTTTCCACCCAAACTGTAGGCATACCTACTTGTAAAGCTAACTTTATCAGTTACCCAGTTTGCACCATGGCATCCATTTAGTACTGTAGGGTTTCAGACAAATTCCAACTTCCAAGTTATTATACTTTAATTTCACTTAAGACCATTTGGGGAAAGCTATACCTTGATAACTAAATTGCAGACCATGACAGTCCCTTACTTACTATGTTGATGCATCAAGTTGGCATTTTGGTCTCAAAACCATCTTAGGCCTTCAAGGCCTAAGGTTATGATCCATTCAACATGCATTGAACATAGACTCGGACTTGTTCTCATCTTAATCATTGGTGTAGTCTTGGTTGTGCTCATTCCTCCACTAAACACTAGGACTCAATGCCACAACACATAATCATCAAGTTACAACCCTAAGGAACCCTTAATGGTATGATCCTTTATCGATTGAATATTACAATGTCTTTCATACTCAAAAGGCATCCCTCTTGATGTGGCACCAGCCGCACTCTTACAGCATCCCATTGGATATGCCCCTCTAGACATGGTTTATGCCAACCATCCCTTGCGGCACCAAAAGTTCTCAACATGGGAAATTCAAACACATTTACCATCCCCAACTTAGACCCTCTCAGACCATCTATGGTCACCCCATTGGGTTTGGCCATCTTGGCCAATCGTAACATAGGCGACACCACCGAACTAGGCCGATATCAATATCAATTTTAGACGTTAATGCTCATTTATGCAAACTCTAGCACGCTGCTCCTTTCTCTTCACAATCTCATAGGTTGCCTGAACAAGGCATCCCCCACTAGTTCTCTTGTTCAAGATTTTAGACTTGATAATCCTCTAGTCTACTTTTGTTGGAAATTTGATTATACTTGGACTAGCTCCATAAATCTCATGTATTGGTAGCTTGTCATGGATAAGGGCATCGTAAGCCCTATCCCATATACAAGCATCGACCAAACTACTCATGGTTCTCCAACCAATTCAAACTCAAGGGCCCTTCGACCACGTCAAACTCAATAAACCTTTGACTAACTCAAATAAAAGGATAATGCACATCAGCGCACTTAAACTCACATCCTCCTACATTGGCAACAATGCCCATTCCAGTCGAGCTAAGACTCAACCAACCTAATCGCTCCAATGCTACTTAGGCACTCTTATACTACTCAGGTGCCCTCAAATTGATTGCCTCAATAGGACACTACACTTGCTCCGACGATCCTCAAGTGTAGTCTAACTTGATGACTATAAGAGCCTTTAGTGGTTCCAATAGCGGGAAATGAAAACGATTTTCTTTTTTAACCAATAGTATAATTTGCTTATAAATTGTTGGAAATATACTACTGCAAAACAAAATCATTAGCTCTGACAAGAAACCAAACAGAGGGTAAATAAAATAGTAATCCCTGTGTTGTCGAAGAACCACTTCCTTAGAAGCAAATTCACCACGGTTGATGTAATCGTGTAGTGGACATTTCCCCCTAAGGTTAATACAATACTTCAGTATTCGTACACCCTAATAAAGAAGGTGGAACACAATTGACATTGCTCTTCTCGAAAGGAATGGAAACCGAAAAACAAAAGTAGTTAATTGGGAATCTGATTGAAAAATAAACTAGAAGGAACTTACAAAACCATACTAGGTTTAATTCCTAAGAAAGATTGAATGGGTCACAGACAGTCCCGTTTAAAACCCAATCTCCTAAATAGAATTTTCCTCTAGTTTAATTTTAAAGAACACCAAAATTTAAAGAATAGAAGGATGAGAGAAAAAAAATTCTCTTGTGTTCTATCAAAAATAAAGGGAATGACCTCCTATTTATACAGTTTTTTGAAGGGAAACGTCATCAAATATGTAAGGGTAAAAGGGTAAAACTAGTAGAAATAGTTTCCTAAAAATCTGCAACAGTCAAATAAAAATATTTTCTGTTGCTAGATTTTTTTTTGCAACAAATTTTTAGAATCTAAATAAATTTATTTCTTGAAAAATAATATAGAATTTTTACCCAAAAATAAACACTTGCGGTATGCTTTGTAGACATGGGTCAGGCAGAGACGACGTGCACATATTAGGTTTTTAGCTCTAATTACTTAATAAGGGAAAGAGGCAAGTCTATATTAAACCCTCTTAAAAGCTTATGCCTAACCAATGTGGGATTGCCCTTTTCTTTTGCATTACCAACACATACTACATCAATTACAATCAATCTTCCCATGTATATAGTAAGATAATAACCATAAAGAACATTTTCAATCAACTTAAGGTAAGCCTTAAATCTCTAAGATATACTTTCAAGTTTTATCCGATTTGATCTAATCCGCCAAACTTGGAAAGTTTATTTCTTCGATCCAAATCCAAACCAATCTCCAAGATATGCTACTATGTGTAGTTTGGATATAAAATATAAGCTGATTGTCATCCAAAGTATCAGTCAAAATCAAAGCCCAAGGATTTTTGTTACCAAAATTTAACAAATTAAACATGGCAAATTTTTGAGCAAGTAGTTTTAGGCACCGACTGGCATTGGTTTTTGGCACTGTTCAAAAACTAAATCAACAATAATATGTAGTTGTGTCTTGTAACGCCCCAAAAATTGGGCCCAGAATAAATGGGTTTAGTGTGTCGAGGGAATGGATTTTGTCATTCGAAAAAAAAAGAAAGGGAATAATGAATTAAGTGTGTAAAAAAATTATGATTTCATGTTTAGTTTAATTTTTAGGTGATTTAGGAAGGGTTGGTAGTGTTGGAAAAGTCCTAGGCTCGATCTAGGGCTTTAGCAAAAATTTTGTTTTTACCCTTAAGTGAGGTTGGTGGTAATCAGAAGGCTTTTAAAATATTGTTGGGTTAAAAGATAGCACAAGGAAGTAGGTGGTCTGGTGGCCTGGGGCATTCTAAATAAGCTGGTGGTCAAAGGTTCAAGTCCTGGACTTGGCAAAAAATTTTATTGCGCATATGTTAGTATGAAGGCCAGAGTCTAGGCCTTATAATTAGTTGGGGCTGAATCACGGCACAAAGAAACACCTGGCCCAGTGGCAAAGGAGTTAGGAGTAGGAGGGGGAGCAGGGTTCTAGTCGCGGCGTGCGCTAAATGTTGGGTTTTTTTTAAAATAAACTTGGAGCGTGGCAGAAAGGTTTATAATTAATTAGGGAGGAATTATTACTCAAATAAAGTAGGCGGCGTAGTGGCAAAGGGCGTGTCTCATAGTGAAGAGGTTGGAGGTTCGAAGCTGGGTGTTGGCAAATTTTTTTTAGATTTCTTTGGATGATTCGGTCACTGGGAAATAGGCATTAAAGGAATTTGAGAATGGAACATATCATAAGAAGAGTTGTGGTGCAGCGGCTGGTAGTGTATGGTGCTGCTTGGAGGTCATGGTTTCGAGTTGCCTTGTGCGTAATAACCTACGATTTTGCTATTGGTGTAGGGAAGGTGTTTGAAGTGGACCGAAACACCAAAGGATGGCTGTTCGAGGAAAGCTATTTGAATGTAATTCAAATTGGATTTTTGGTTAAATAAAGGAAATTTTGGATGGGGTGAAGATAAAATTTAGAGAAAATAAAGGAATTTAATTGGTGATAAGTTTGAGTCGATTAGGGAGTGTGGGTTTATTTTATTTATTTTATTTATTTATTTTTTAGTATATATCTGTGTGCCGTATGGGTAAGTAGGGCATTTTTTTCTTTTGTGTGCTTTAGTTGATTAATTAGGGGAAATTACTTCCAATCTCCCAATTCTTTTTAGTTTCTTTTCCTTTGGCAAATACTCGAGTAATCACAATTTCTTTCTTTTTCCAAACAAAAGCGCCTAGACCAAATTCTCCTTCCCTCCCACAATATTTCTTCTCTTTCTGAAATTCCTATTTGTGAAAAACCCTTGTTGTTTTCCACCATCACAAATCGATTGTGATTCACTATCAGTCAAGGTTTAAAAGTCGAATCTTGTTCAGTAGCGATCTAGGCCGTAAGATCAAAGGAGGATTTCGGTAAGTACTTAGTCAATCTTCTTAGTGTGTTTTGTTAAAAGTCGAAGGGCTATCTAACCTCTCTTTGTCGTTAAGTGTTTTGTTAAAAGTCGAAGGGCTATCTAACCTTTCTTTGTCGTTAACTTTGTATTAACAAGGGTAAAGATCAAGGATCGCAATCGTGGTAAGTAAGGATCTTTAGCAAAGTGGTAAGTGTTCTCGACTCAGTTTTGGATTAGTGGACGGCCGAATGTAAGTATGGCCCGTAGGGGTGACTTATGTGGAATATGAGTCACTTGTTTTTGACGATATACGTTTGGGTGCAGATCTAGAGGATAATCGTAAATAGCAGCTAAGGAAGGGCTACGAGAATGTGTGGCACACGGTAAGGTTACGGTGAGGTTTCAATTTTTGATTAAGTATGTGTTAAGCCATGATTGATCGTTAGGTGTTGTAGATTGTAGGTTTGTGATTAAGGGGTTTGTAGCATGCGTGGTAACCATGTGTGTACAAACACCATACACATGACATCGGCAATGCCGAAAAGTCGAAAAGTCGAAAGTGGCTATATGGGCCCAGTGGGCCTTGAGGCTAAGTTTTGTGAAATTGATTAATTTGGTTATATGAATTGAGTTAGTCATGCATGTTACTTGATTTGGAATTGTTTTGGGCCTAATAGGCCATAAGAATGAGATTTGGGCCTAATGGGCCATGAGGATGTGATTTGGGCATAAGGGGCTATATGAACGTGAAATGGGCTTGATGGGCTTTATGAGGACGTAGATAAGTATCTAGGGTTTAATGGACTTTAGCTCTAGTTCTAAACAACTCTTAAACTACATAACACTTAATCTAATAATTAAACATATCCATGGACAAGTCGCTGGGTTAGAGTGTGGTAATGGAAGTACGCATGTCTAGGATTGGATCTAGGGAGAGCTTGATACTTAAGCGGTTCTAGTGGCCCACCTCCTCTTTTCTGGAATCCTACCTGGTGCATAGTGCCTGTTCGCTTTAGTCGCAAGGACTTGTTAATGGGCCAAAGTCTATAACTAAAACTCGAGAGGGACCGAATACATTGATTTGAAAAATTACCAAAATATCCTTAGATTTGTAAAATTACTAAAATACCCCTGTTCTGCAAAATTATCAAAACACCCTTAATTTGCAAAATTACCAAAATACCCTTAGTTTGGAAAATTACCATAATACCCTTAATTTATAAAACTACCAAAATATCCCTAATTTATAAAATTACCAAAATACCCCCGATTTAAAAATTTACAAAAATACCCCTATAGGGTAGAATTACGATAATAACCCGGTAGGGTAGAATACGATAATACCCTTGTAGGGTAGAATTACAAAAATACCATTAATTGTGAAATAACTAAAATACCCCTATGTGATGAGTATGAGTTTCATGGATGTTACTCATGTGCATGCTGCATTCATATGATATTCTATTTAGGATGCATATGTGTGGGAATTATGGTACGGAGGAAGAATTTGAGGATCGCATAGTTGCTTAACGACCGTGGATCCACCGGTGGCTTTAAGCCCATTATATGATTAGTAGTTTTGCTGCAACGCTGAAAAGTGCCACTGTGAGTGCTACCTTTGGTGTGTAGCGGAGGGGTAGGTCGAGCTAGAATTCCCCACAGGTGTATAAGGTTGGAAGGGAAATAGTGTGTGTAGCGAATGGATTGTTGGGGTGGGTTTTCCATTACCTTGCTTTGCATATGATATGATATGATATGATATGAGGACATTGTGGGCTAAGGCCCAAGACCACCGATTTCGATAGGGCTTAGGCCCAATGTGAATATTTGTATGTTGATTTGATTGCCAGGGGTTGTATACACTGAGTTTCGAAACTTACACCCTTTATTTAATGTTTCAAGTAATCCTCAGTAGACGGCTCGACGTAGGAGAGGACTCAGAGATGGCCACACTATAAGATGTTTAAATTTTTATTTATTTGTTTCAAAAGACATGATTTTGATTACTTTATTTTCATTGGATATAATAAGGCCTTGTACTCCGATTTGACTTTAAATTTTGGGTTTTGTGTTTAACTGTTTATTTAATTATTAAACCTAAGTAAGCTCTTATGTTTAATTTGGTTTCTGAAATACTTAAAATAATAAAATGGGTTTTTATCTTTACTTAATTAGACTCAAAGATTTTGGGCTTTTGGGCCTTAAATTTTTAATTAGCAAGATCGTTTTGAACTGTGCCTTTAATGTGACATTTCGAATTTGGGCCTAACTTCTAGGCCGGGTTTGGAGTGTTACATTTAGTGGTATCAAAGCCTGGTTGCAAAGTTCGAGCTATGAAATGGCCCTTAGATTTTGGGTTTTAAAAAGTTTTTGCAGGATCCTTGAAGTGTGGTTCACCGAGCCCTCGACGTTGAGCCAAGTAAGTTTTTTGTGTTTATCTTTGTTTAAACTACAGAACTATATCTAGATATTGGGCTACTTTAAAATAGGTTTTTAGAGACTAAAGCCTATAGGAAACTTAAGCCTGTAGTGGGTTCACGACCGTGAAATAGCTTTAAAAAAATTGTTACTTACATAAGACATGCGCTTTAAACAGTGGAATTACGAACTAATTTCATAAAATTTTTAATTCAGAAATACGCAACGATGGGCACTAGAAAGAGTGCAAGAGGCTGCGGCTGAGGCCGTGGAAGTGTTAGGGCTTTGTAAACATTTGAATCGAAATTTGGTACTTATTCTACGTATGTTTAAGAATGCTTGCGATAGGTGGATGTTATGGGTATGTATTAAAATTATTAGGGTCAGAGTGCGCAATGGTAGCATGGTGGGGTAGTTGATACATGACAACCCTATTAGTTGGAAATTTTGATGACAAAATTTCTTTTAGGAAGGGTGAGTTGTAACGCCCCGAAAATTGGGCCTAGAATAAATGGGTTTCGTGTGTCGAGAGAATGGATTTTGTCGTTCGAAAAAAAAAGAAAAAGAAAGGGAAAAAAGGATTAAGTGTGTAAAAAAAATTATGATTGCATGTTTAGTTTAATATTTAGGTGATTTAGGAAGAGCTGGTAGTGTTGGAAAAGTCCTAGGCTCGATCTAGGGCTTTAGCAAAAATTTTAAGAGAGGTTAGTGGTAGTCAGAAGGCTTTTAAAATATTGTTGGGTTAAAAGATAGCACAAGAAAGTAGGTGGTCTGGTGGCTAGGGCGTTCTGAATAAGCTGGTGGTCAAAGGTTCAAGTCTTGGACTTGGCAAAAAATTTTATTGCACATATGTTAGTATGAAGGCCAGAGTTTAGGCCTTATAATTAGTTGGGGCTGATTCACGACAAAGAAACGCCTGGCCTAGTGGCAAAGGCGTTAGGAGTAGGAGGGGAAGCAGGGTTCTAGTCGCGACGTGCGCTAAATGTTGGGTTTTTTTTAGTAAACCTGCAACGTGGAAAAAAGGTTTATAATTAATTAGGGAGGAATTATGACTCAAATATAGTAGGCGACGCAGTGGCAAGGGGCATGTATCATAGTGAAGAGGTTGGAGGTTCGAAGCTGGGTGTTGGTGAATATTTTTATATTTCTTTGGATGATTCGGCCACTGGGAAATAGGCCTTAAAAGAAGATGAGAATGGAACATATCACAAGAAGAGTTGTGGTGCAGTGGCTGGTAGAGTATGGTGGTGCTTAGAGGTCATGGTTTCGAGTTGCCTTGTACGCAATAACCTGGGATTTTACTGCTGGCGTGGGAAAGGTGTTTGAAGTGAACCGAAACACCAAAGGGTGGTTATTCGGGGAAAGCAATTTGAATGTAATTCAAATTGGATTTTTAGCTAAATAAAGGAATTTTTGGATAGGGATGAAGATAAAATTTAGAGAAAATAAAGGAATTTAATTGGTGATAAGTTTGAGTCGATTGGGGAGTGTAGGTATATTTTATTTATTTATTTATTTTTTAGTATATATATGTGTGTCGTATGGGTAAGTAGGCCATTTGTTCCTTTTGTGTGCTTTAGTTGATTAATTAGGGGAAACTCCTTCCAATCCCCTAATTCTTTTTAGTTTCTTTTCCTTTGGAAAATACCCGAGTAATCACAATTTCTTTCTTTTCCCAAACAAAAGTGCCTAGACCGAATTCTCCTTCCCTCCCACAATATTTCTTCTCTTGCCGAAATTCCTATTTGTGACAAACCCTTTTTGTTTTCCTCTATCACAAATCAATTGTGATTCACTATCAGTCAAGGTTTAAAAGCCGATTCTTGTTCAGTAGCGATCTAGGCCGCAAGATCAAAGGAGGATTTCGGTAAGTACTTAGTCAATCTTCTTAGTGTGTTTTGTTAAAAGCTGAAGGGATATCTAACCTCTCTTTGTCATTAACTTTGTATTAAAAATGGTAAAGATCAAAGATCACAATCGTGGTAGGTAAGTATCATTAGCAAAGTGGTAAGTAATCTCAACTCAGTTTTGGAATAGTGGATGGCCGAATGTAACTATGGCCTGTAGGGGTGACTTACGAGGAATATGAGTCACTTGTTTTTGATGATATACGTTTGGGTGCAGATCTAGAGGATAATCGTAAATAGCATCTAAGGAAGGGCTACGAGAACGTGTGGCACACGGTAAGGGTACGGTGAGGTT
Source organism: Gossypium rotundifolium (assembly GCA_025506655.1). Lineage (NCBI taxonomy): Eukaryota > Viridiplantae > Streptophyta > Magnoliopsida > Malvales > Malvaceae > Gossypium > Gossypium rotundifolium. The sequence continues at coordinate 51,092,449 of CP106723.1, forward strand.
TTAGTTTTTGATTAAGCATGGTTTAAGCCATGATTGATCGTTAGGTGTTGTCGATTGTAGGTTTGAGATTAAGGGGTTTGCAGCACGCGTGGTAACCAGGTGTGTACAAACACTACACACACACATGACATCGGCAATGCCGGAAAGCCAAAAAGCTGAAAAGCCAAAAGTGGCTAAATGGGCCCGGTGGGCCCTGAGGCTAAGTTTTGTGAAATTGATTGATTTGGTTATATGAATTGAGTTAGTCATGCATGTTACTTGATCTGGAATTGTTTTGGGCGTAATAGGCCATAAGAATGAGATTCGTACACACTGAGTTTCGAAACTCACACCCTTTATTTAATGTTTCAGGTAATCTTAAGTAGACAGCTTGTAACATCCTTAAAGCGGGGTCTCTGCATTTTGCATGTGTTTGTATGTGACGATATGCTTACTGTGCTAGTTTAGCATGTTTTGGGGGCTAGGCATGACCTTGGGTTAGGCCTGGGTCATGGCCAAAAATTTTATTTTAGTGCTTAAGAAGAGGGAGCTAGGAGAGTTAGGGGTTAAAAGAATTTATTGGAGGGTTGTGACTCAAACAACCTAGTGGCAAAGTGGCAAAGGAGGCACCACTAAGATGCTTGGATGGTGACGCCACATGCAGGGAAGGAGTGCTGAGGTTTGAGCAGCAGAAATCTCATTTTTCTGCTTATTATTTTGACGCCAAAGTGGGAAGTGGTGTGCTCAAGTAGGACTCTGTTGGAAGGATATGGATTAAGTTAATAGATTTAAGATATGTGGAGAGGAGAAATTATAGGTGTTGGACTCATTCAAACTCGTTTGAATGAGTGGATGAGAGGAATTCAAGGAGGGATGAAGGGGACGGCAAGTGTTTGAGTATGAGTGGGTTGTGTTTGGCCGAATTTTTGGTTGTGGTGTGAGTTTGGGAAGCAATCGATTTTGGTGCTTGGGAAGGGGTGTGCCGAATGTTTATGGTGGTTTTAGGGAACATTTCGGCTAGTTGGGAGAGTCTCTTTCTCTTGTGTTTAGAGTCATAAACCGAAACCCCTCTCACTTATCTTCTCTTTTTGCTTTCTCTTTTTGGCAATAGGGGGCTTGGCCGAATCATCTTGGTTACTTCTTTGGTAAGCCGAAACTTGCTTCCACTTCCTTTCTCCCTATTTTGCTCAAGCCGAAACCAACATTCTCACCTCCATTCGACATCTTTTCTTTTTCAATCTCCTTATGCCGAACTCACTTTCATTTCCCTCTGCCGAATCCATTCATTCCTACTCCACTTTCTTCTTCATCTTTCCATTGTTTTAAGAAGCCAAAAACCCTGAGTTCTCTTCTTGTTCCTTCAAAGTGATTGGCCGAATACTCTGCTTATAAGTTCTTCTCTTCTTGCGTTTCTCTTCATCATCTTAAGTGCAAAACCTATCTCTTCTTTGGTTCTCATAGCCGAACCTCAACCCTTGGTGTGGTAAGTCTTCGTTACTTCATCTCTTTTTCCTCTCTATCTCTTCTGGTTGCTGATTCTCTCATCTTTGGTGCTAGGGCCGAACCTTTTTTTAAGAGCCGAGGGGATCTCTTGCGTTAAGGAAGGGGGTGATGCCAATGTGTAGGTTCTCGGGTTTTGTTTGGATCGTGGCTTGGATCTAGATCTTTTAGATCTTCGGGATTTGTCAACTAAGGTAAGGGACTGACAATCTCTTTTGATTTCTGGGATTCATGCTAAAGCCGAATGGATTTTGGATTCCTAATGATGTGTCTAACCGATTGTAGGAAGGAGGGTAGCTGTGTTCAGTAGATCTCCGGGATTTGTTGGCTTGTGATTTAAGCCTAAAGGCTCGCGTGTAATCGATCTTGGTAAGGGTCTTATTGTGCGTTATTTCATCCTTCGGGATTTCTAGATAAGCCGAATGGGCTTTTGTTCATTAACAAGGTGTTGGCCGAATACAGGAAGGGTGGAGGCAAATGTTTCGGGATCTTCGGGTTCTATTGGTTTGGGAATAGATCGTAGTTTCAGGATTTCGCTAGATTTGCAAATAGTCAGGTGTGTAATGCTTACACACTTCATTAGTATGATATGTTTATTGTGTTACTGTTATAGCCACTGAAATCGATAGTTATGCCTTGTAGGCATGAGCATGGACTTCGGGTAAGTCCCCTGATTATGGATCTCGTTATATACTATCATGTCATTGTTTAATGTTATGCCATATGTTATTTGCATCATCATGTGTTGTTATGCCACGATTGTTATGGACATGATGGTGGGATTGTTGAGAGGAGGGGGGAGAATTATTTGGACTGTCACCAGTGGTTTTGACCACACGACAGGTTGGCCCCGTCTTTGATATTATAATTTGCGACTAAGTCCCAGTGGTTTTGACCACCAGTGGTTTTGACCATATATGGATATTGTGACTCGTGCCAGTGGTTTGATACCACAGTGGGTTGGCCCCACAGGATTAATTACGGGATTGTCACCAGTGGTTTTGACCACACTGATATACACATATTTGTGACTACGGTCACCAGTGGTTTTGACCACCAGTGGTTTTGACCACACGGGGTAGTTAAAGGAGATTGGATGGTTAGGTTATGGGGTTTGCATGATTTGCATGTTATACTGATGATTTGCGTAAGTGCTTGCACTATCGGGTTGGGGATTTATACACTGAGTCTCAGTGACTCACCCCTTCCCATATATTTTACAGATGAGGCATAGATCGCGGATCTGGAGCCGGGGAGGACTCAAGGTGGCCATGCATGCTAGTTTCGGGCTTTGACTTTAAAGTACTATTTCGATTTTATTTACTTTCTTTCAATTTGGTTTTGGTTTTGTAATAAGGCCACTAAGTATTATTTTGGGTTTTACTTCTGTATTTTATTTTACCTATCTTATGCTTGTGATTAATAGTTTGATATTGCTTAAGAAACCGGGATTAAATCGATGTTTTCAAAACTATACTCGATATTGGGTTTTTCAAACGTTACCATCGGGTAACATTATTCACAAGGTAATAACAAAGTTAACATAGATGATTCCAAACCTAAAGTTTCAAACAACTCCAAATGCAAATGGTTTCAACTTGACTATGCTCATTTCACTCGATTTTTTTTTTTGAATAAGTGTCGTATGATTTCTAAAAACTAGTAACAACTAACAGATTTTTAATAAAATTTAATCGGTAACTGGTTTATTCAACGTTTTCACTCTGTGACATACTAGATCCGGTCGTGGTGTATTGACCGGGTTTGGGGTGTTACACAGCTCGAGTGGGAGAGGACTCGGAGATGGCCACACTACAAGAAGTTTAAATTTTTATTTATTTGTTTCAAAAGACATGATTTTGATTACTTTATTTTTGTTGGATGTTATAAGGCCTTGTACTCCTATTTGACTTTAAATTTTGGGTTTTGTGTTTAATTGTTTATTTAATTATTTAACCTAAGTAAACTCTTATATTTAAACTTGGTTTCCGAAATACCTAAAATAATAAAATGGGTTTTTATCTTTACTTAATAAGACTCAAAGATTTTGGGCTTTTGGGCCTTAAAATTTTTAATTAGCAAGACCGTTTTGAATTGTGCCTTTAATGTGACATTCCGAATTTGGGCCTAACTTCTAGGCCGGGTTTGGGGTATTACATGTCTCGTATTTTTTGGCTTTTCTTCTCCTAGTTAAACTCTATTTTTAGTTTACCACTTAAACTCTAATTAGTGTAGGTTATTTTAATATTAGCTTCTCACTTAAACTTTGATTAGTGTAGGATATTTTAATATAATTGACTTACAAATTTTGCTTATAAATAGACCATTTTTCCACCCTAAAAATATAACCCATTACACATTTAGGTATTAGCTTTTACAAGTGTAACAGCCCGTTTTTCAGTGGTGTCAAAAGCAGTGGTTTCGAGGCCACCAAATCCGGCAAGTAAGTTTTTAAATATTATATTTAATATTTACGAGTTAATTGTGATTTTAAAAAGGTTTTTGATATTGTGTTTTTTGTTTTATAAGTGATTTATTAAGTTCAAATGGTATGACCCTAAGATCAAATGGTTTTAGAAATTGAGGTATTGGGACTTCATATTTTATAAACTGAGCTGTAAATATTTTTATAAATATTTACGGAGTGTAATTAAGGTGGTATTAAAGTTTTGTCGGAAAATTTTATCATTTTGATAGTTAATTAAGCAAAAAGGACTAAATCGCGTAAAGTGAAAAAGTTGTGTTCTCTAAGCTAAAGGTATTAAATAGCTATAGAACTTTAAAGTGGAGGTCTCTATATGGTAATAAGACTATTAATGTGTTAGTGGATGATAGTGGTTTGGCAATGTTGTAATTTTAATGTTGTAAATTTTAAATATTATAAGGGTTAATAAAGTAAATTAGGTAATTAAATGATATATTAATAAAACAAAACAAATTTTTTGTTTTTATCATGTAACACCCCAAACCCGACCTAGACATTATGGTCGAATTTGGTGATGTCACATGGAATGGAATTTGAAATCGAGTTTATCAAGTTAAAACTGTTTCCGTTTATTAGCTTCTATTTATCTCCCATCAGTTTCAAAATTTATTTTCTTGTTAATTTGATTCATTTAAAAACAAATTCTGTAGCGGAAGCTTCTAAAATCGTGATATTTAAAGGAAACCGTTTGCGTTTAGGAAAAATGTTGTTTTTAATTAAAATCGAGTTGTCATAGAGTCTTGCAATTTAAACGTCCATGAAAACAGTTAAAAACCCAAAATAAAGGCAAACAGTCCAAAAGTCCCAAATTACATCAAATAAAATAGGAATTTAAAACCATGACAGAATTAAAAGCAGTTCAACAGGCATGTGGTCACAGCTGAGTCCTCCGCCGTACAGATCTATCTAAGTCTGGGGATTACCTGTATAGATTAAACAGAAAGGGGTGAGTTTACGTAAACTCAGTGTGTAATCCCCACAGAAGACAAGCATATAGTCAAACAACAGTTATCAGTCAAATACAGTCTGGGGCCTAAGCCCATTATAGATTCTGATACAATTTAGGCCTTAGCCCATTCAGATACAGTTTCAGATAGAGTTTAGGGCCTTAGCCCGTCTAAGATAAACTATGCACACAGTAGCAAAAATCAGTGTCCTACCCACCATCTCCGACCATCCCTACACACTATGTGGGGTTTAAAACACCCACCCAGCCCTACATATCAAGTCGTACTGAATGCAGCACATATCAATAATATTGCAGCTGAGCCGCCAGATAATAGGCATGAAAGCCTTTCAGTAAACTTCCTCCAATAATCAATCATCCCACCCCAATGGAGATGCAACTAAACATGCTCAATGCAGACATACAGAAGTACATGCTTACATGCTAAAATAAAGTTATCAGACATACATACGGATCAATAAAAATGCATAAATTTAACATGCTCAATACATACTGTATATATTCAGGTCACACTATTTAGGGTCTATGTAGCGCTTACCGACCCTACTGTAGGTTCACGTCGTCTTAGGTGACCCGTGCAACCCTAGGGAAAACTTTAGCTAAATGGGTCCACAAGCCCATGTGGTTTGCCCGTGTGGCCCACACGCCCAGATTGGCCTTGCTCGTGTTGATCACACGGCCTGGCCCAAATATCACACGCCCGTGTGGCTTGTTCGTGTGGGCCCACATACCCGTGTAGCCTACACGGCCACACCCAGGCCATCACACGGCCGTGCGTCGATCACATGATCGTGTTATCGCACACCCGTATGGCATCGACAGTTTGCAATTTTAGCTTTCATCGAATCCCATTTTATGCATTTTTGGGTGCACACCTGATTCAATTTTAATGCCAAAGCCGTCCGGTACCAAACCTATAATTGTTAAACCAAAGGCCCAAATTCAGTCTTAGATCACGATAATCCAAAATTACAAAACTGAAAAGAATTCGATTTGGATGCTCAAAACTTACCCCAACCCTTAGAACAACTGACTACGATTCAGTGTGATCAAAGTCACAATCTTCTCAGGTTGCTGTTGTCAATACAACACTTTCGTTACTAAACAGGAAGAGAAAGAAAGTCGTTCTAATGATACAAAGAAGAACTCCCTACTCAATCAGAAATACTACCATCACTTACCAATATTACGTATATTGTGAACAGAGAATTGACATTTTGAGAAACAAAAAGATGATGTCACACGAAGAGAAATAGATAACGAGAGAGGAAGAAAAAGGAAAAGAAACCGTAAAGGAAGAGGGGAAGAGATTTTTTACGTCAAGATTATTTTGGGGATTTTGGAAAAATAAAATAAAATAAAATAAACAGCAATTATCCCTCAATCCCTCAATTTACTCCACTAATCCCACTATCAACCACCACTTAGACTTTTCATTCTATTGAAACTCTGCAAGCCAACAGAACAAAAATATTAGCAATCACACTTGTGCAAGGATTCAAACACAAGACCTCCAGCAAACCCACACTCCTCCTAACCACCAGACCAGCAGGCCCATTCTGATATGTTTTTACAATTATTTTAATATATAAGCCCAATAAGCAAGTAACAAGGCTTAAGTTAGAAAAAATCCAATATTTACCAAAGGTAAGGATTGAACTTGGGACCTCACACACACCAGAACACTTAACCACTAAAGCAGATACACAGATGTGTCAAAATTTAGCAGAAGCAGATATAAGAGAATTTGGAGCGTTACAGTTCATCTTCTCCAAAACACCATAGTCGAATTTACTTGGAGAAAAATAAATCTTGGTTCATCCATGTTTCATTCCTTGCATGTAAGCCCCTAAGCTATCAATTTCTTGTAATTTTTATGTTTTTGAGATCGTTGCAACTAGGTCCAGCTAGCTCGTACCTTCGATTTTGAAATTGTTAAATATTTTGAATGTTTCCATTGATGAATCTTGTGATTTTTGATGCTATATGATGAATTTGGAATGTTGATTTATATTTATAAGTATTTTGTTAAGTGATTTTGATGAATTTTTTGATCAGGGACTAATTTGTTAAATTAATAAAAGTACAAGGATTTAATGTGAAATTGTTGCATGAATGGGCTGTTTTGGATACCATGAACATTTGGATAAGCTCAAATTTGGGTAAAAATGGCTAATTTGCATGTTTTGGGTTTAGGGACTAAATTGAATAAAAGTAAAACCTTAGGGGCAATTTTGTAAAAATATCAAAAATAACCAAATTGTATGAAATGAATTATTTTATTGTCACATTTATTATATTGAATTAAATTATCAATTTATATCAAGATCGGTGAAAAATTAAGGAAAATAAAAAATTATAAAAATGCCCTTAAGCTTTGGTATTTCTGCAATTTAGCCAGGTAAGTTCGTATGAACTATACTATGTATATTGTTGATTAAATTGAATGTTATTATATGAAATTTTATTGAAAATGAATCGATATATATATGTTATTATACAATTTGGGTTATAATGAAACGAGGGAAATACAAAGAAGCACGACGACTATCGAGTCCCGTTTGAACCTTAGGAATATTTACGATACAAATGACATGTCATTAGGGTTTACCATGTTTTGGGTGCTGGTCCTGTACGTTCTGCCGGTGGCTGAGTTTTTTGGCATGTGTTGTAGTTACTCGTCAGCTCGTGTGAGCAACACCATGTAGTTACGTCTTAACCATCAGCTTGTGTGAGCAGACCCAGTGATAGCTCGAGAGTGAGAATCTAAATGAGATATGAGATAGAGATGGTTTTGACCATGTGTTGGCACATAGTGTGAGAGATTTCTCGTATTTTTGATATTATTCTAAGTGGTTCAGCGGGAAATATGCTGTTACGAGACGATATGAGTTCGATACGAACTAATACAGGTACATACATGAAATACATGGAAATGATGGTACATGATATATTGATATATTAAAATGGCTGGTATATTTATATAATGAAACGGTAGGATAATAATATGTATCATGACATGTACATATATGAATATCTTTGATATGATGATACATGGTAATTATGTAAGTTGAGACGAGTAATGAATTCAAGTGTGACATGTTGAGAAAATAAGGTTATCAATGTTGAATTTTTATGAAATATGTTCAAGTATGCTAACATGTGTTGTTGTTTGATGCTTAGGCAAGTGCCAAGCTGTTGGTTGAATGGTATTATGTTTACTTATAAGTCGTATTGAAATGGTAAGTGCTGAAATGAAAATATACTTGTACTCATGAAAAAGTGGTAAGGTTTAATGCAAATTCTTATGAAATGGTTTATCATGTGATTACTTCTAAAAGAGATATGTTTAAATGCACTAGCATGTGGCTCTGGTTGATGATAAGCTTGTGTCTTGTGTATTATGCATATTAAATGAGTGATGAAAAAGGGAATGATGAGTTGAATTGATGATGTTAATTAAGCTTTAAAAAAATAAATGTAATGGAAAGGAATGACATGCAAACGAAAGGACGAAAATTGAAAGAGACTTAAAGTTTTTATAAAATCCTACTTTGTTAGGGATGATATGTATAAGTGATGCTGTGGAATTATTCAATTTGTGAATTGTTGAATTTGGTTTCATTAATCGTGTGGTATCGGTATATGATTATTCTTGAATTGTATAAATTTCGTATTTGAAGTGGATAGATATGATTAAAGTTTATACGAGTTACTAAGCATTTAATGCTTACGTAGTTATTTTTCTTTACTTTTCAGACTATCGGAAGCTTGATTGGGTTGGAAGCTCATCAGAGATTTATTACACTATCTAGTGATTATATCGGTAAATGTTGATGTCTTGGTTAAGGTTATAATGGCATGTATAGGTATTCTGGATAATGTTAGCCTATGTGTTTTGGTTGTGGAAATGACCAATTGATTAGTTTGCATTTTGGTCTTGTGTTGGTAAAATGATATATATTATAAGGTGTATATAAGTAGCTTTGTAATGGTTGATATATGAATTTTTATGGTTGAATGATGGTAGATAGAAAAGTAGTTGAATGTGCATATTAGATATGATATATAACTTGTTATGAAATGGTGTTTTGCCATAGTAACTGTAACGCCCCAAAAATTTAGTGACTTAAATTTTTCATGTTTAGATATAAAAAGCTTGTTTGCTTTAATGGCTAAGTGATTTGGGTGTGTATGAGGGTGTATGAGAAGCCTGGGTTCAAGTTTTGACTTTTGTAGAATTTTTAAATTTTGCTCTTAAAAGGATCTGGACGCTAGCACCTAGGTCTTATTAATTATTATGCTTACATTAAGTCACAAACAACCTAATGGTGCAGTGGTCGAGGCGTTACAAGTGTGGCAAGGGGGTCTGAGGTTTGAGTGTTGGCGCAGCATAAGGGGCATTTATTTTGCAGCTAGGACGACTAGAGTTTGTGTTGCAGTAGAAGTCTGATGGATGAGAGGTTTGAATTGGACATGGAGAGATTGTAGGAGCAAGTTATGGAGAGGATTATGGATAGATTGGTGGAGTGAATCAAGGAAGTTGGAGTGTGTCAGAGTGTTTGTGCCGAATGGGTATAAGGGAGCCTAGAAATTTCGACTGAGGAGTTTTTCCTCATTTTGGTCAGTTTTTGGACTTTTCTTCCTTTGCTCTCTAGTGCTGAAACTTCAACTTACCACTCGTACATTTTTTTTCTTCTTCTCTTGCAATTGACCATCCCTTTCTTCCTCTTTTGCACCAACATCTGTCAAAACCTCCCTCTCTTCTCTATTCTTCTCAAGTTTTGGCCAACTGCCTGATCATCCCTTCTTGACTATTGATTCTTTTGGTTGAACCTATCACCCTAGTCTTGGGATTCTTTCTCTTCTTTGGTTTGTGACCGAAATCTCTCCCCTCTCTGTTTCGATTCTGCAACAACTCTAACAATCGACAAGTGATCAAAGGCTACTTTCTACTTTTCTTTTAAAACCAAATGCACCTGTGTTCTCCTTTTCTATTCCAAAACTGAATAACCCCATTAACCGATTGTTATTCCATTCTTCTCGTACTGCACTCATTGCAATTCTAAGGTCTTCCTCGAAGAGTTGTGAAGTGTGAACGGTTTGAAGGAGTCACATTTTCGTCCTCAAACGTCCAGTAAGGTAATAAGTTTACCTCTTGTTTTTGGGGATGGCCAAATATGCCTTACCACTTTATAATTGGTTCTTGACTGTACTTTAGGAAAGCAGCGAAGGCGTCTGATCGTTTCTAAACCATGAGCATTGAGGGACTAAGGTCACCCTCATTCAAACAAGGTAAGAAAGATATTTCGGATTAGGTGCTATTAAGAGGGTGTTACCCTAACAATTAGGGACTAACATTGGATCTCGATGATTTTAGTTTGGGTGCTCGTAGATCTTGGAGCGAATCCGTAAAAAGGTGTGTAATCACACTATCTCCGCTAAGAATCGGCAAAATCTGAAAAGCAAAAACTTTGGCATTTGAGGCCTCACGAGCGTGCGATCACTCGTGTGGAAAAATTTAACCCACAATCGAGGGCGGTAGACTGAAGAGGCCACTACGAGTGTTCTCGTGCACTTGGGCCGTTATAGGCCTCATTGGGCCGAAATGGGCCGTGTGGGCCTAATAGGTTCATGGGCCCTACATGGATAAAATTTATGGAAAGTGGCAGAAATTGGATTGGGCTATGTAGAGCACATAGCTGTGATTGAATTTGGGCCAAATGGGCCACACGAGTGTGTGGGCCCATTTGGGTCGAATATTGGGCTTTGAGCCCATTTACACTATTTTGACCAAATGGATTATCTATGTCGCTCAAGATGACTGTAGGCCTTCGAAAGGGTCGTTAACTATACCGAGACCTTTAGGGAGTAAAATGATTGAAATACCTTTAGGGAGTAAAATGACTGAAATACCCCTAATGAGTAAGATGACTAAAATACTCCTAATAAGTAAACTGACTAGAATACCCCCAGTGAGTAATGACCAAAATACCCCTAAAGGGCAAAATTACCATTTTACCCCTAATACAAGAAAATAACTATTTTACCCCTAGAGATAGATTGACAGATGAAAATATGTACTATATGAATTATTGAGTAGGACATGTTGAATACACGAAATATTGATGACATGGCATACTGCATGGGGTTAGGATTCTATTATGGAGGAAGTACTGTTACTGGTGGCTCTGCCACACATACTGATACTGGTGGCTTTGCCACAATTACTATTACTGGTGGCTTTACCACATATACTGTACTGGCAGCTCTGCTGCGTTATTATTACTAGCAACATGCTGCAATATTGGTGTGAGGGCTGGGTGGGTCGACTTTATCCCAATGTGGTGTGTTGGGTTGGGCAAACACATATTTTCAACTTCACAATAACTGCAAATGGAGTAGCTTCCGCGAATTTAAACCTACGATAACAAACATGGTAACCGTTTTTACTAAGTGGTGGTTTTTATAACTTACCAATTGTTTCCTAAGAAACAAAAACTAAATGGATTTTTACTCAAACGATTTCTCCCATCAGACTTTGATTTTGAAAAACACTTCGATGTGACATGCCAGATTCGATCGTAATGTCTAGGCCGAGTTTAAGGTGTTACATTTAGTGGTATCAGAGCCAGGTTATAAAACTCGACTGTGGAATGGGTTTGAAAAGTTTTTCTGAAGAAGATTTAAAGATCTGAAATGTTTTCGAAAGATGTACAAGCGTGGCACACCGAGTCTCCGGCACCAAATATGTAAGTTCTCTTATTCTGATTAATGATATACTGTGAAACTCTAGATAGAGAAAACAGAAACCGTAGGAGACTGTAAACTGTAGGGACACCTCAATCTACGAAAACAAACCTCTAATGACTATTTTTTTCATAATGCATTTGTTAATAATTACTGAAATTATAACTTATACATAATACTTTTTAATTAGATAAAATGCATATAGAAATTAGCACAAAAGGTACTCGCGAAAGGGGTACACAGGGCTGTGGTAGAGGCCGAGAAAATGCTTAGGCTAGATCGTCGACATCGGGCCATATGCCTACTAAGGAGGCACCACCCTCACAAGTAACAGAGACAGGGTCTCATGATCGAGCAGCTGGGGACGATGCTCTATCCTAAGTAATGCTCCGCATTCTAGAGAGGGTTGCTAGAACTAGTACTAGAATAGTGGGCCGAGGGTCAATTTTAGAATAACTTCGATCTAACAGAGCGAAAATTTTTAGAGGTATCTCTAGAGTAGCCCCAAATGTGGCAGAGTACTGGTTAGAGGCAACTGAACAAATAATGGATGACCTTGATTGTACTACGGAGTAGAAACTAAAAGAGGTAGTGTCCTTACTGCGAGACGAGGCTTACCAATGGTGGCTCACCGTGAGAGAGGGTACGCAGACCGATCATGTGACGTGGGATTTCTTTAAGACGACATTTCATGAAAAGTACATGGGCGCAAGTTATGTGGACACCCGATGAAAGGAATTTTTTAGCCTGACCCGGAGGAATAAGACAGTGGTAGAATATGAGGTAGAATTCTTGCAGTTGAGTTGGTATGCTTGGGGGATAGTAGCAACTGAGTATGAATGCTGTGTGTGTTTTGAGGATGGCCTTCGAGACGATTTGAGGGAATTGATAGCTTCACAGAGGGAGTAAGATTTTGCTGCTCTCGTAGAAAAGGCAAAGATTGTTGAAGAAGTAAATCGCTCGGAGCGCCAGAACTATAAAAAACATAAGGGTAAAAATAAGAGGGATTTTGGGCCCTCAAGTTCTTCTGGGAGGCCTTTTAAGAAGGTCAGGTTTGATCGGACGGTTCAGACTGGAGTTCCTATTGCTATTGCTAGGTCGCAGCCTTGTGCTAATTGTGGGAGATCTCACCAGGGTGATTGCTGGAAAAGGATTGGGGCATGCTTTAGATGTGTGTCCATAGATCATTGGGTTAAGGATTATCCTCAAAGGCCTGTTCAGATGCAAGCTACAGAATTGGGTCATGTTCAGCCAGTGAGAGGTGGTCAATAGCCACCGAGAGGCCGTGGGAAGGCCAAAGGTGGAAACGGTATGGGACAAGATCGTGGAGCCCCAGGTAGAGGTGCTGGTAACACTGAGGCGAGGCAGCCAACTTTAGTTTATGCTGCTCATCGTCGAGATGATGGTAATGCCCCTGACATCATAACCGGTACTTTCTTAATTTATAATGTACCTTACACTGCTTTAATTGATATTGGGTCTACACATTCATACATTGCATCCACTATGTTAGGAACTTTGGGTATTCAGTTCGAAAATACTGTTAGTGAGATGACAGTGAGAAGTCCACTAGGTTAGTCGTTTAAGGTAAATAAGTTATTCAAATATGTGCCCCTTGAGGTCCAAGGAGTAATTTTTCCAACAGAGTTGATGGAACTGCTGTTTGGTGAATTCGACCTTATTTTGGGTATGGATTGGCTGGTGAAACATCAAGCTAGTTTGAATTGTGCTGCTAAGCGTATGGTGTTGAAGACTACTGAGGATGAGGAGGTGGTTGTGATTGGGGAGCGAAGGAATTATTTGTCTAACGTGATCTCAGCATTAAGGACCAAGAAACTGATTTGAAAGGGTAGTGAGGCATTTTTAGCCTACGTTAGTATTTTTGATTCTGAAGGTCCTTCTGTTGGAGATATTAGAACAGTTAAGGATTTTCCGGATGTATTTCCTAATGAGCTCCCTGGGTTGCCTCCGAACTGCGAGGTCGAATTCGGTATTGAGCTCTTACCTGGAACAGCTCCGGTGTCCATCGCCCCATACAAGATGGCATCGAAGGAGCTGGTGGGGTTAAAGGCTCAAATTCAAGAGCTTCTAGACAGAGGATTCATTCGACCGAGTGTGTCTCCGTAGGGAGCACCAGTGTTGTTTATGAAGAAAAAGGATGGATCCATGCGTATGTGCATCGACTATCGGCAGTTAAATAAACTGACTATCAATAACAAGTATCCCCTACCAAGAATAGACGATCTTTTTGATCAGCTACGAGGAGCTTCAATTTTCTCCAAGATAGATCTTCGCTCTGGGTACCATCAACTTAGAGTTAAGGAGCCTGATGTGTATTAGACTGCATTTAGGACTCAGTATGGTCATTACGAGTTCCTAGTGATGTCGTTTGGGCTGACAAATGCACCTGCTGCTTTCATAGACCTAATGGACCAAGTATTCTAGCCATACCTGGATCGGTTCGTGGTGGTATTTATAGACTATATCTTGGTGTATTCGAGAACTGAGGATGATCATGATGTACATCTCTAAATTGTTCTGCAAATTTTAAGGGAGAAGCAACTGTACGCTAAGTTCAGCAAGTGTGAGTTCTGGCTGCGAGAAGTGACATTTCTTGGTCATGTGGTGTCTGTCGAGGGGATCAGGGTGGATCCTCAAAAAATTGAGGCCATACTGGAATGGAAACCACCTAAGACCGTATCAAAAATTCGTAGCTTTCTGGGTTTGGCAAGGTATTACAGACATTTTGTTGAGGGGTTCTCCTTAATTGCTACACCTCTGACTAAGTTGCAGTGTAAAGGGGTACCATTCAATTGGACTGATAAGTAGCAAGAAAGTTTTGAGAAACTGAAGAAGGTTCTGACTGAAACCCCTATTTTGATACAACCAGAGTCTGGGAAGGAATTTACTATCTACAGTGAAGCATCACACATTGGATTTGGTTGTGTGCTGATGTAGGAGGGTAAGGTGGTTGCTTATGCGTCCTGTCAGCTTAAGCCTCACGAGGCAAATTACCCAACTCATGATTTGGAGTTAGTCGCAGTGATATTCGCACTAAAAATTTAGAGGCATTATTTAATACGGTGAGAAGTGTATTATCTACACAAATCACAAGAGCCACAAGTACCTCTTTACTCAGAAGGAGATGAATCTTAGGCAGCGAAGATGGATGGAGCTGCTTAAGGATTATGACTGCTCGATTGAGTATCACCCTAGTAAGGCTAACGTGGTAGTTGACGCACTATGCCGTAGGGCTGTATCTAATTTGAGAGCAATGTTTTCTCGTCTTAGCTTGTATGATAATGGTAACTTGTTAGCAGAGCTTCAAGTGAGACAGTTTTGGACTAAACAAATTAAGGGAAAATAGCTAGTGGATGAGTCACTTGTTTCTCGTTTCTGATAAGTTGAGAATGGAGAGACTACAGATTTTGGGTTGAATGGTGAGGGAGTACTGTGTTTCTGTGGGAGACTACGTGTAATCAAGGATTCGAGTTAAAATGATCTATCTGCGAGAGGCGCATAATAGTCCATACACTATACATCCTGGCGGAAACAAGTTATACCGAGATCTTCATGAGTTGTACTGGTGGCCAGGGATGAAACACGAAGTTACTGATCTTGTGAGTAAGTGTTTAACATGCCAGCAAGTCAAAGCTGAGCATCAACTGCCTTCAGGGTTACTGCAACCAGTTAAAATTCCACTTTGGATGTGAGAGAGAGTAACCATGGATTTTGTGAGTGGGCTGCCCTTAACGCCTACTAAAAAGGATTCAGTATGGGTTATTGTAGACCGACTGACTAAATCTACCCATTTTATACCAGTTCGTACGGATTACTCGTTGTAAAAGTTGGAAAAGTTGTATGTGGTTGAGATTGTGAGACTGCATGGGGTACCGATTTCTATTATGTCTGATAGAGACCCTCGATTCACATCTCAGTTTTGGAAGAAATTATACGAGGCTTTGGGTACTAGGTAATAAGTTTACCTTTTATTTTTGGGGATGGCCAAATATGCCCTACCACTTTATAATTGGTTCTTGATTGTACTTTAGGAAAGCAGCGAAGGCGTGTGATCGTTTCTAAACCACGAGTATTGAGGGACTAAGGTCACCCTCATTCAAACAAGGTAAGAAAGATATTTTGGATTAGGTGCTATTAAAAGGGTGTTACCCTAGCAATTAGGGACTAACATCAAGTCTCGATGATTCTAGGTTGGGTGCTCGTAGATCTTAGAGCGACTCCATAAAACGGTGTGTAATCACTCTATCTCTGCTAAGAATCGGCAAAATCTGAAAAGCTAAAACTTCAGCATTTGAGGCCTCACGAGCGTACAATCGCTCGTGTGGAAAAATTGACCCAACAACCGAAGGCGATAGACTGAAGAGGCCACTACGAGTGTTCTCATGCACTTGGGCCGTTATAGGCCTCGTTGGGCCAAAATGGGCCATGTGGGCCTAATGGGCTCGTGGGCTCCACACGGATAAAATTTACTGAAAGTGGTAGAAATTGGATTGGGCTATGTAGATCACATAGTCGTGATTAAATTTGGACCAAATAGGCCACACGAGCATGTGGGCGCATTTGGGTCGAATATTGGGCTTTGAGCCCATTTACACTATTTCAACCAAATGGATTATCTATGTCGCTCGAGGCGACTGTAGGCCTTTGGAAAGGTCGTTAACTGTACCGAGACCCTTACGGAGTAAAATGACTAAAATACCTTTAGGGAGTAAAATGACTGAAATACCTTTATAAGTCAAATGACTGAAATACCCCTAGGGAGTAAAATACCTGAAATACCCCTAATGAGTAATTGAAATACCCCTAGAGAGTAAAATGACCAAAATACCCCTAAAGGGAAAAATTACCGTTTTACCCTGATATAGAAAATTGACTATTTTACCCCTAGAGATAGATTGACAGATGAAAATATGTACTGTATGACTGTATTGAGTAGGACATGTTGCATACAGAAATATTGATGACATGGCATACTACATGGGGTTGGGATTCTGTTATGGAGGAAATACTATTACTGGTGACTTTGCCACACATACTGATATTACTGTTACTGGTGGCTTTGCTACATATTGTACTGGCAGCTCTGCTACATTATTATTGCTGGCTGCTATGCTGCAATATTGGTGTGAGGGTTAGGTGGGTCGACTTTGTCCCCACGTGGTGTATTGGGTTGGTACGGGTGGTGTGCTGACTGGATTGGGGTGGGTTTGCATACTTGCACCATACTGATACTGTACCAGGCTTAGGCCTACACTATTTTTGTACTGGGCTAAGGCCCACACTGCACTGTTACTGACCAGGGCTTAGGCCCAAACTGTTACTGCATGTACTACTGATTGAGTGATAGGAGATTACACACTGAGTTCTCGTAACTCACCCTTTTCTTTTAACTGTACAGGCCATCCCCAGACTTAGTGGATTTGGAGCTGCGAGGGACTTGGAGGGGGCCATACTAGTAAGGATGTCTGTTTAAACGTAGTTAATTAAATATTTTATATTGGGGTGATATTTTTGTAATAAGGTCACTGGTAATTTTTAATTTCTTTTCATTGGGTTTTTAATTTCTTATTTTGAACTGCTAAATGGATACAAATAAGTTTTCACAACTAATAACGGTTTTACAAGGCAAACACATATTTTCAACTTCACGATAACTGCAAATGGAGTAGCTTCCACGAATTTAAACCTACGATAACAAACATGGTAACCATTTTTACTAAGTTGTGGTTTTTATAACTTACCAATTATTTCCTAAAAAATAAAAACTAAATGGATTTTTACTCAAACGATTTTTCTCATCAGCCTTTGATTTCAAAAACACTTTGATATGACACGCCAGATTCAGCCGTAACATCTAGGTCGGGTTTGGGGTGTTACAGTAACCATATATGTATTTAATGCTAATGATTATGTGGTTCAGTTGGTACCAAATGGCATGTTTTGGTAAGTGATTTACATGTTGTGAAATGATGCAAACTTGTCAAAAGTTATTCTATTATTTTGGCCAAATTGAGTACATGGTTATACATGTTTTAATGTTGTCACTTGAGGTGCCTTAGAGCATATTGGTTGGATGTTATTATACCATATGTGTTTGGCTTGATTATGCAGTATTTTGGTGCCTTTTGAAGGCTTATGTATATGTGCAAAAGGGATTATAGGTACATATTGAAAAGGGTGAGAAAAATGGCTTGTAAAATAGCCTATTTTAGACCACACAGGTAGAGACACGGGCGTGTGTCTCAGCCGTGTGTGACATGTGTCCCCTGTAGTTTTCAAAGGGTTGCAAGTCAGGTTTTACACGGCCTGGCACACGGACGTGTGGTTTGGCCGTGTGACCCAAGTCAGTGAGTTACACAGGTACGGACACGGGCTGGGACATGGTCGTGTGTCCTTATTTCAAATGCCTACACGGCCTAAGACATGGGTGTGTCTCTTGGCCGTGTGACTCTTGTAGTTTGTAAATTTTCATCTTTTCCCTGAAATTTCTATATGCTTTTTATTTAGTCCCAATTTGCTTCTAATGTGTTTTTAGGGCCTCAAGGGCTCGTATAAGGGACAATATGTATGTTATTGATTGGTTTTGATATGATTGATGATATGAATTAAATGTTTTAAAAGTTTTGATAGTTCTGAAATGTAAACTCTGGTAATGCTTTGTAACCCTATTTCGACTTCGGATACTGATTAGGGGTGTTACAACAAGCTTTCAAAGAATTTTTTGTTTACCTTTTTATGGTTCTTATTTCGGGTTTCAGGGTCTTTTCCCATAGTTTTTTATCCTCTTCGGAGGGTTTTTTCCACGTAAAATATTTGTGTTGGATCTTTTCAATTTAATTGTTATTTTACTTGTTCGTTGCTTAATCGGGTTTATCCCCAAAAATTGGTATCAAAGCTAGTTTGATTTTCATATTCAATCCTATTAGAGATGGCAACAATAAGGTTTGATATTGATAAGTTTGATGGCATCAAAATTTTCAATCATTGGCAAGTTCAGATAACGACAATTGTAATTCAGTGCGATCTTGAGAAGGAACAGAGAAGAAGTCTACAGACATGGATAAATTTGAATAGAATAGGTTAGATAAAAAAAGCTCTATCCATGATTTAATTATGTATAACAAATAATGTGTTGCATGAGGTTTTGATGGAGAAAACAACATTCATCTTATGGAAAATGTTAGAAACCCTTTACGCAACAAAGTCTCTAGCTAACCAATTGGTACTTAAATAATGCCTATACACGTTCTGCATAGATAAAAGCGAGCATCTTATAGGTCACATCAATCAATTTATTACTCTTTTAAATGATTTAAAAAATGTTGAGGTTCAAGTTGATGATGAAGATCAAACTATGCTATTATTGTTCTTTTTACCCCCTTATACAAGTATTTCAGGGAGACTCTAATTTATGACAGAGATAATCTCTCATTCGAAGATGTGAAGGGTCATTTGTTGAGCAAAGACAAAATTTAAAATTATTTTGGTTTAGATAGCAAGTCAAATAGGCCATTCTCGGTTTTCGTAGCATCAAGGAAGCGAGATAAGAGATGTCACTATTGTAACAGCCTGATTTAGGGGCTAGTCGAAACAGTGGTCTCGGGACCACTAATCCAAGGTCAAAGAATTTTTTTTAATTTTATTTCAAGGGTTATAGCATGATTATAAGGGTGCATGAAAATTTTGGTACTTTAATTTTAGCGATTTCATGCTTAATCGCGAAAAAGAACTAAATCGCATAAAGTGCAAAAATTCTATTTTATTTGCTAGAGTTGCCAAATAGCCATAGAATATTAATTAGAGGTCCTTAAAGTGTAAATAGTCCATAGGGGAGTGATGGCCGGCCATAGGGGACAAAGAATAGACTTTGTCAGTTGGTTAGGTGAAATTCGGTGATAAAAATTTATTTTTATCAAAAAATAAAGAAAAGAAAATATCAAATTTTCTCTCCATCCTTTCCATTGAAAATGAGCAGCCAAAATGGGGGTTGAGAACTCAAAATTTCAGCCACTCTTTCGTCCTTGCAAGTAAGTGATTTTGGTGACCTTTCTTGAAAATTTTTGTACTTTTGGAGCCCGTAAAGCTTAAGCTAGCTAATGAGGGGACTATTTTGAAAAATGGTTAAGGGTCTAGGGTTTTTCCATGAGAGAAATTAAGTTGTTTGATGCATTTTTATGGAAGGGGATGAGTCTTATTTGTGAGATGAACAACTGTTGTGAAAGGTGTTACCATGAAAACACCTAAAAGGACCTTCTTGTAAAAGTTGTGAAATAGATGGTAAAATATGTGTAATACTTGAAATATTGAGTTTCTGTAGGAGGAAATATGAATCGGCTAGGCTTGATTAACAAATAAATTGGATGAAAATCGATATACGAGCCTAAGGGTAAAATCGTAATTTTGCCAAAGTTTTAGGGCAAAATGGTAATTTGGCCAAAGTAGAAATTTTGAAATGTATTGATTAGTGTGGAGATTAAATGAGTAAATTTTATTGTTATATATCAAAGCAAACGGGATTCGGACCTAAAACGGGAGAAAAGAGAAATATGGACAATTAGGTCCCTTTTTACCCTTTTGGTATCGAGGTAAGTTTGTGTGCTAATAATGCAATTTTAAGTGAAGTGTTTAATATTTCAATGTTGATTGAATTGTATATTGTCTCTATGAATATATTAAATATGTTCTAACGAGATGTCAAGAAATGAAAATCATCAATTAAACTTAAGAATGGATGGAATGCAAATATCATGATACTATGATAATTAAGGTTCCGTGTAAGACCATATTGGAATATGGCCTCTGTATGAGATTTTGTATAAGACCATGTTAGGGACATGGCATCGATATGATATTTCAAGTAAGACCATATCGGGTATATAGTGTTGATATGATACAATATGTATGAGACTCAAGAGTATCCTTTAAATTTTGATTGATTCAACAGATATGTTGAAAATGAGAAAATATGTGGTTATACCATGAGAGGTACAGGTATGTGCCCAGAACTCATTTGAGGTGAATTCGGTATATAATGAACCCATGGTGAGTTTATGTGTAAACGATGCATCCTGATTGCATATGTTATATTTATTAATACATTGCGTGAATGCGAATAATATTTGTAGAAATCTATTTAAAAATGATAGAGTGTGAGGAAATTCCTGGATGAACATTAAAAATAGAAAAATGTATGTGGGCAAAAATCTGTGAATGTGTAATGAATGGTGGGCTGTGTGTGATACCACCTTATTAATTGTTAGCGATGGGCTATGTGCGATACCATCGAAATTATTATCAATGGTGCGCTGTGTGCAGTACCACCTTATTAATTGTTACTGATGGGCTGTGTATGATACCATCATGTTTAGTATTAATTGTGGGCTGTGTGCGATACCACCTTATTAATTATTGAATGGTAGACTGTGTGTGAAACCACCGAGTATTTATTATTCCAAGGTGTTATCGAGAGATTTGATTAAGTGAAATTACATGTGGCTTTGTGGGTATAGATGCAGGTACAGATAAGCAATGTTTTGTGATAGGTGAAGGTTTGGAATGAGTAAGCATTATGAATGATTGAATAGGTAACCATGAGCTTAAGTATAAATCTCATTATAATACCTTTGTGGTTGAGTGAAATAAATGAATGTCAATAGTTGCTTATTATTTGCATATGAACTTACTATGCATTATTGCTTACTCCTCTTTCTTTCCTATCTCTTATAGGTTAACTTAACTAGCTTGGGTTAGAGACCGCCGGAGATGTTTTCACACTATCAAGCAGTCACTTGGGTATAAGGTGTCAAGTCTACTTAAGATATGGCATGTATAGGGATCTCATTTTTGTTTAATTAAGTCATATTTAAAGTAGCCAAATGTGTTGGCCTAAAATAGTTTATGGTTCGGTTGTGTATAGCCATGGATGATGGCTCATGTCGATTGTAATTGTGCTAGTAATAGTTCCCCCTCGTATAGGGGAAGATATTTTTGTTGTCATGATTCAAATGTGAAAATTCAAGTGTTATAATTGATTATTTGAGAATGATATGTGATGATGTGTGAATGTGTGCAAGTGAGGGTGGCCAAATGGCTTGGAAAATAG
This sequence comes from Gossypium rotundifolium, assembly GCA_025506655.1. Lineage (NCBI taxonomy): Eukaryota > Viridiplantae > Streptophyta > Magnoliopsida > Malvales > Malvaceae > Gossypium > Gossypium rotundifolium. Next base: position 51,114,253 of record CP106723.1, read on the forward strand.
CCTTGAATTGGTCCACACGGGTAGACACTTGAGCGTGTGTTAAGGCCGTGTGTGATACACGGTCAGTCCCATGGGTGTGTCACTGGGTCATGTGTCCCCTGCATGTTAATGTTGCAAGTTAGTGTCGACCACGGGCTAGACACACGGACGTGTGCCTAGGCCGTGTGCCACTTATGAGGTTGCTGATGTCATAAACAGAATACCCATGTTTTCACACACGGGCGAGGACACGGGTGTGTCGAGGTCATGTGAGGGACACGGACAAGGGACACGTGCGTGTGTCCGACCGTGTAAAAATCCCTGTAGGTTCGAATTAGAAAATAAATTCCACACGGGCTAGGGACATGGGTGTGTGTGACCACAGCCTGTCCATACGGGCGTGTCCCATTTCACACGGGCGTGTGGCCTTGTTAAGGTAAAATTTTTCTAAGTATTCAAAAGTTCTCAATTTGATTCCAAGGCCTTCTGTTTGCATGTTTAAGGCCTCGTAGGCCCATAATGAGGATGTTTTGAATGTGAATAGGAAATTTTATGTTGGAATGAAATTTTATATCCCAAAGTTGTATGTTCAAGTGCGTTAAGTCCGATAATGCCTCGTACCCGATTTCGGAGTTGAATACAGGTAAGGGGTGTTACAACTATTGTAAGAAGTTAGGTCACGACAAGGTAAATTGTTACAAACTACGAAATAAAAAAGTTGATGAAAGTAATTAGGAAGATTTAGCTAGTGCTAATTTGGCTAAGGACAAGAGTGATGATTTCTTGTTGGTCTCAACAACTGAAAGCTTTGAGCTTACATCCAAGTGGATTCTGGATTCGAGGTGTTCTTTCCACACTTGTCCCGATAGAGATTGGTTCTCCACATACAATTCAGTTGAAGGAGGAGTTGTGCACATAGGGAATGGTTCATCCAATAAGGTAACCATTATAGTTACTGTTCAGATCATGATGCAAATCGAGATAATTAAGACACTTCCAGATTTTAGACATGTTCTTGACTTAAAGAAAAATCTCATCTCCTTGAAAATTTTGGACTCGAAGGGTTGTAGAATTAACATTGAGTCCAGTGGCATTAAGATATCCCATGGGGCTCTCGTTTTGATGAAAGGTAAAAATATTGGCAATGCTTATTTACTGAAAGGATCAATGGTGATTGGTGAAATAGGACTTCCCCCATTTGTTAAGGAGTTGAAATTGACTCGTTTGAAGTGGAGACGACATGGTCATAAGAGGGAAAGGGGTATGACCGTTTCGTATAAGAGAGGTTCATTTTTGGGTGCAGATTTTGAAAAGATAGGGCACTTTGTTAGTGGAAATCAGACCTACGTCAGTTTTGATTTGGCAGTGCACAAATCGAATACTAGAAGACTTCCATCTTCTAAGAACAACTTCGACTCAGTTAATATCCAACATAGTTCGAGATAATCCCGTTTCGGGCTTTGGAAAATAAATCATTGTGAAAATACGAGTCAGTGTGGATATTTGTGGAGTTATGACTCATATTTTTCGGCTTTTGTTCTCTTAGTTAAATTTTGTTTTTAGTTTCCCACTTAAGCTCTTATTAGTATAAGTTAGTTTAATATTTGTTTCTTACTTAAACTCTTATTAGTTAAGTTATTTTAATATTATTTGACATACAAATTTAGCCTATAAATAGACCCTTTTTCCACGCTAGAAAGACAGCCCATTACAAATTTAGGTATTAGCTTTTACAAGCTTTCAGAGAATTTTGTGTTTACATTTTGAGGGTTCTTAATTCGGGTTTCAGGGTGGAGTTTATCTCCATCTTTGTACTCTTTATTTTTGTCATTATAGTGAAATTATCTTTTCTTGTGATTTTTTATCCTCTTCGGAGGGGGTTTTCCACATAAAATATTTATGTTTAATCTTTCCAAATTCTTTATTATTTTATTTGTTCATTTGCTTAATCGAGTTTATCCTAAACAAATAACAATATTTATTTATGTATTTACATTGAATAAATTAAAATATTGATTTTACTTCAAACAAATCAACTAAAAAAATTATAAGTAAAAATATTAAAATAAATAAGTTTAAAAAATATGATCACCAGCCTAAAAAATGATAGACATATCATTAGCCACTAGTTGGCTTCCTAACATATTTTTTTCTAACCAATGTGAAATTTCATCAAAGAGGTTAAAAAGCACACTAGATACATTCAACCATTAATAAAACACCTTTCAACAATATGAAATGTTAATCCACAACTCAAAGAAACATTACATATAACATATAATTAGTGTAGAAATCAGTTTAGTTAGTTGCTGAGTAGTTACGAATTAGTTACTTAGTTAGGTAGCTAGCTAAGTCGTATAAATAGACATATTGTAATTTAATTCAATGATCAATAAGAAATTGATGAATTCTTTACATTGCAAGTATTAAATTTTAACATGGTATCAGAGCCAGGTTTCGATCCTCCTCTTAATTTCCATGGCTGATTTCTTCAAATTTAGAAACCATTACTCATTGTGGGTTGCTAATTCTCCAGGGCTTGGTTGTTTTTCATAGGACTTTGCCATTGGGCCGTTGCATTTTGCTATTGGGTTTTCATCTGGTTCGTTTCATTTTCCTTTTGCATTCTGAATAGTGTCTCTGTTGTATCTCCGTCATGGATTCCATAGTTATTGATTTTACACATCCTCTTTACCTGCATCCATCTGATACGTTGAGAAGTCTTCTTGTTTATCATCAGTTAACTGGTCTCGAGAATTATAGCCTTTGGAATCGTTCAATGCAAATTTCATTGTTGGGGAAAATAAACAAAGGTTTGTCGATGGCGATTGTGGCAGAGATTATTTCAATGTTTCTCTTCATCCCTAGTAGGATCTTTGTAATGCAATCATTCCTTCATGGATTCTCAACACTGTCAATACTAGAACTTTCGATAGGGTTAGTATTTGCCTCGAGTGTTGCACTTGTTTGGCAAGATCTAAAGGAGCATTCTAGTAAGATTGATGGTTTACGGATCTTTTTTCTTCATCGTGATATCGCTATGCTTACTTATGGAGATTTTCTATTTTTGCATACTTCAAGCAACTCAAGCTTTTGTGGGACGAGTATGCTACTTTAGTTCTAATTTCTTCTTGCAATTATACAAATTCACAACAGAATTTGGCACATGTTCTTCAACAGCGCTTGTTTCAATTCTTGATGAGACTCAATGAGACCTATTCTACAATTAGTAGTCAAATTCTCCTTATGCAATTGCTTCCATCTCTTAAGCAAGTGTATTCTATGATTGTTCAAGAAGAATCGCAATAAAGCTACTTGTTTGGTGTCTTGCCCATTTCGGATTCTACTAATATGTTCTCAAATTCCTCTGGTGCTTCTGTTACTCGTCGTGTTTGATTCAATAAGACATGTGATTATTGTAAGCTTAAAGGTCACAAGAGTCAGCAATGTTATCACCTTATTGGCTTTCCTCTTGATTTCAAATTTACAAAGCATAAGATTGTGCAAGCAGCAATGATGGTCAATTCTGACACTCCTGATGGCTCCCTTCCTGATTCAGGATCGTCAACTTCTCCCATGCTTGCTCCTGTTTTCACTATTAAGCAGTATAATTAGATTTTAGGTTTATTGAATAAAGGAAAAATGACTAAGTCTATTTCTAATCTTACGGGTATAGTTTCTCGATGTTTACCTATTTCTAATACCCTCACCTAGATTTCGGACACTAGTCTGGTAGATCATATGTTATATGATCTTCAAAGCTTGAATAACCCTATTTCTTGTGCTTCCACTTAACGGCTTGTCCATCTTCCTGATGGTAAAACTCTTCCAATAAAACATATTGGCTCTTTTTCTCTTAATTGTAATCAGACTTTATAAAATGTTCTATATGTGCTAAATTTTACTCATAATTTACTTTTTGTTTCAAAACTAACCCATAAGTTGCATTGTGCTATCATTTTCTATCATGATTTCTGTCTTTTTCCGGATCTCTCCACTGGCAAGATTAAGGGGAGGAAACAGGGAGGTTTATATGTCTTCGAGTCATGTTTTTTTAGTTCTGTTATGTTTTCATTTTCACAATGTAATCCTATTTCGCATATATCATGTACCACTGTTTCGCAATTTATGTTTTTTTCTGCTAATAATACTGTAACTTGGCATGCTCGTTTAGGTCATACTTCTCGTTCAAAACTACATAAGATATGTAACATCCTTAAAGTGGGCCTACGCATTTATATGATAGTCTAATATGTTAAATTGAGATTTTAAGGATCGGGCTGACTTTTTGATTAAATATTTGAATTAGGGCTAAAGTTAGTGCTCTGGGTAATTTAAAGTGAAATATTGGGCTTTAAAAATTTAGGTTAGGTGGCTAATAAATGGTGTTAGTTCATAATTTAAGAAGATTGTAACATCCTAAATATTCGAGTATCATTATGTTGCTAAGTGTTAGCTCGGGTTTACTTGGAATTAGAATAAATATTAGTAAAGTGTACTTTAATGTAAAGAAATTAGGTGACCTTGAAACTTAAGTTAATTAAGTACTAAAAGATGGCATAAGATGAGTAATTGGCAAAGTGGTGATGGCGCCATAAGTTGGACTTGAGGGGAGAGGTTCGAATCACCTAGCATGCAATTAGGGAGTTTTTATTTTTGCTTTATCCTAGCATGTGTCGGCTATGGATAAGATTAGGATGAGTTGGATTATTTTTTTTTTGTAAGAAGACTAAGGTTATGGAAAGCTTGAGTTAGGAGATATAATTGCTTGAATTGGGGGATAATGTTTCTCTAACTTAAGGAAAAAGGAAGATGATAAGGCTTAAGAATAGGGTGATGTTTTGGAAACTTTCTAATGGCCTTTTGACCATGTATGTGGACGGCATAAGGGCTAGGGGGTGGCCGGTTTTTTGATTGGTTTGGTAGGCTTGGGTGTAGGAGGAACACTTTCTTTTTGGTCATTTGATGCTTGCTTATCAAACTCACTTCCAAAAATTTGCTCTCTCCCTAGCCGATTATACCTTAAACCTTGAGGAAACTATAGCATCTTTTTACCATCCTTTCTCTTTGACCATTTGGTCATTTCTTGCTAATCATTCTTCCTAGTGCCGAAACTATCATCACACATAAAAAAAAAAGAAGGCCATTCTTTTTCTCTTTTTCCTTCACAATGCCTAATGCAAAATTCTCCAAAACTCAATTCTCTTTTTCTTCTATTTTCTTTCTCTCTTTCTCTCTTGAAAACCGAATCATATCATTTCCATCTTCCATTCTTTAACTTTCTTCTAAACTAAGGTCTTTTCAATACTTTTTCTCATGACCGAATGTTAGTTTGCTCTTGTGCCGAATCTTTTTCATTTTCTTTGTTTGGTCATAACTGAATTCTCCTTTAGTCATAAGAATTCTTCTCACTCAATTCTTTTCAATCGTGGACAATAGTGAGATTTTTGGAGGAAGAAACTCAAAGTGTTCTTGAGTATTGTGGATCGCTGGAATCGGTTTTAAGAGTTAAGGTAAGGAGTTTATTCAAGGATTCTCATATTATTCATCATTTTGGTATAGTTAGTTATTTAATCGATTTCGTTATAGGGACGTAATCGCTCGATCGTTTCTTCGTGGAACGAGGACAATTGTGGTAAGCCAATCTCAAATCTTTTAAAATCGTTAGCCATATTTTGATAATTATTAGTCGGACTAATGATCTTATGTCCTTAGAGACATTCAAGATAGGGCGAAAAAGGGCAAAGGTATAGTTTTCAAAGAGGGTGGTTCCGCTTATTCCCCTAAGTATAAACGAAGGGTCGTTTTGGGAATTTGGGATTTTCCACGGGTTGCGGACCCTCATCCGAGGAGAACCAGTTGTTTGAAGTCATTCGACTCCGAACCTTTGTTCGCTTGTGGATTCTCATCGGCAACGAATCAACAATCGAGGAGAAACCAAAATAGAAGTGGTTCAAATCTTGAGGTAAAGATTTAGATCGCTTATCAATAGTGTAGTTTTAAAATATGATAGTGCTCTAATTTATCGTGTTACGCTTAGGTAATCGACGAAAGGAAAGTCTAGTACTCACAATAACAAGGTGTGTAACTTCACACTTATCTCGGGTTAGATGTTAAACTGTAAGTATTGAGAAAAATCGTAAAGATGACAAAATCGAAAAAATATGTAATAATTAGTATTTTTGTGAAAATACATGAAAACGATTAAAGTTGTGAAATTTACGAAAACGCCCTCAATGACTTAGTTGGTAAATTGTAAATTTTATGTCTCATGTGTTAAATGGGCCGAAAATATGTTAGATCATTAAATGGGCTGAAAAATATGCTAGATCGTTAAATAGGCCAAAAAATATGCTAGTTCGTTAAATGGGCCGAAAAATATACTAGATCGTTAAATGGACCGAAATTATGCTAGATCGTTAAATGGGCCGAAAATATGCTAGATCGTTAAATGGGTCGAAAATATGCTAGATCGTTAAATGGGCCGAAAATATGCTAGATCGTTAAATGGGCCAACAAATATGCTAGATCGTTAAATGGGCCTAAGTTGCTAGATTGCTAAATAGGCTATATGTTATTTTGTGTTATGGGCTTTAATAAAAACTTGAAATATTGTTTCACTTGTAAATTGGGCTTTTTGCTAAAATTATCATATGGATATAGATTTTTATGCATACATGTTTGCATGGGTTGGGAAAATGATGAAGAGAAGAAAGGCCTGTTGCCAAAATCTAGTTCGATGGCTCTGCCACACATATTTAAATGGCTCATTGCCTCTAGTTCGGTGGCTCTGCCACAAATATTTTAATGGCTTAATGCCTCTAGTTTGGTGACTTTGTCACAATCTAGTTCGGTGGTTAACCACAACATTATTAAAAATGGCTCTATGCCTATGATTGGTGTGTTGGCGGGGTGGGTTGACTTGATCCCCACAGGTGTGATGGTTGGTACGGGTGGTGTGTAGCGGATGGAAATTAGGTTTGGGTGGAAAATTTCATTTTGCATGCATCTCATTTATTATTGCTAATCTGTATTGGG